>JANHFL010007910.1:104298-155284 GCA_032468155.1 Oxyrhabdium leporinum
CACTGTTGTATAAACACAATTTCCACCCAGTCACATGATCAAGCCAAGCCCACCAAGCCACGCCCACAGAACCGGTAATGGAAAATTTTAGATTTCACCACTGGATTGTATGCTAAATATATATTGAAGGAAGTGGATTGGAAGAAGATGAATGTAGTTTTATAATTGGAGGAAGAAACATCAATAACCTTTACTATTCTGATGATACTGCTCTGATAGCTACAAATGCAAATGATGTGCAAGATTTAGTAATGAAAATCAAGGAACACACTGAAAAAAAGGATTAAGATTAAATTTAAGATGATCAAACAAAGTACAACAACCAGCCAGAGAACTGTTAATGAAAATATTGAAATGATAGATAGCTTCTGTTTTTTAGGACAGACTATCAAAGTAGAGGGCTTCTGGTCAAGGTATTCATCACATACTAATCTTGTCGGTGCTAGTGAAGATCTTGGAAAAGACAGTCACTTGTCATGATCTGTTTATATCTATAAAGATCAGAATCAGAATTGTGCAGCAATGGCATTTTTTTGTGACAATCTATGGAAAAAAGTTGGACTTTTAATAAGTATTGACTTGGCTTTTGAACTTGCTGTTGGACTAGACTCCTGAAAATATCATGGATAGCCAAGAAAGCAAAGAAATTAACTTAGTTCTTACTTGAAGCACAAATGACCAGGATCATGTTATCACATTTTGGATATATTAATTGAAAGAAATAAGAGATGTCAGCCCTTCAAGATAGAAAATCTACAAAATGGTCACGCCAATATTATTTTTATTATAAAGATATAGCAACAGAATCTTGCAAGTTTGAATGAACTTACCCTCTTTCTCCATTATCTTTTTGAAAACAAAGAAGGGTCTTATCTGAGA
Source organism: Oxyrhabdium leporinum (assembly GCA_032468155.1). Classification (NCBI taxonomy): domain Eukaryota; kingdom Metazoa; phylum Chordata; class Lepidosauria; order Squamata; family Cyclocoridae; genus Oxyrhabdium; species Oxyrhabdium leporinum. The sequence continues at coordinate 105,178 of JANHFL010007910.1, forward strand.
CATTTTTTCAGGTTACAGTTCTGCCCCAGATTCAGATTTATTTTATCTGATTTTGGTCTTGGTAGGGGCTCTTCCTCCTGTCTCTCAAGGCCACTTCCCCTGTCAGTCACCTCCCCCACCAGTTTCAGTCACCTCTTCCATGTTCCCAGAGAAATCTGAATCTGGGTCATGGAACAAAGTGTAGATATGCAGCTCTTTTCCTCTGCCTTTGTGGATCTCCCATCTTGCTGTTACTGTCATATTAAATTGATGAAGTATCCTTTACATTTTCACATGAAGTCTTGGTAATTGTGCAACACTGGGTCATTACCTTCAATGATAGGTATGGCCCATTTACTGCACTGTCCCTTCCTTTAGTAAGCTTTAGTAAACAAGTCACCTTGTTGCAGTCTGTGGGAAACTCTCCTGGACTGCCTGCTGTAAGCAGTTCATACAGAGTTGTGAAGGTCAGTAATTTGTCCTGGTCACTTCCAAATTTTTCTGGCAAGTGGGAATGCAAAAACATTGGCTGTGTTGCAGGCTGCCAAACAGAGGAGAAAATTCAAATGTTGGGAAAGGAGGAAGGCAAGAGAAGAAGTAGACAACCAACAGCTATGTGATGGCTGATTTGATTAAGTACCAAGCTTCCAGAAGCCAGCTTCCCATCAATCAATAGCCAGACAAGCAGGGATTAACACCAGGATTAACAGCAGACAAACAATCAGGCAGCAAAGAAGAGCTTAATCAAGAAACTACCAAGGAGAAAACAACATCCCATCTATGGTGACAGGGCAAGCTACCATATGTAAATAGAAAGCACGCTCCCTTCTAGCATTGAAGGTATCATCTATTTGGGTAACTAAACATGTGCAAGCTAACACCAAACTCACTCAAGACACCATAAACAGATATATTCTGTATACAAATACTTCTGCTTTTCTTAATCTTGATGAACATAATCTATCAATAGTGAAGTTTTTTTTAATTCCTACCAATTTCAACAAAAAAATGATTAAATATATGCTTATATTTCTCCACATAAGAAGCAGAGCTCTCTGAAGAGCTAGGATTTTGTTAAATTATTCTATGTTTGATATTTTAAAAAAATGAATTGTGACATCCTAACACTTGTTGTGATACAACTTAAAATTACATCTTAACAAGTGTCTCTTTGTGAAGCACATTTGTTACTGCAAATGGAATTCTCACATTGCCTCTCTGTGTGTTCAGTTGTGCTTAAACAAAATAATAATTACAAAAATGTTTTAAATTGCAATTGTTACATCTTAACAATAAGATGTTGTTGTAGTGGCAAACAATAAATGATTGCAATCCATTTTGAATAAGGAGGAGAAGAAAAAGAAGAAAAAAAAACTAGTTGGGTAAGTATTTTACCTTTACGTAACATGTTGTTGTAAAAAAATAAAACAAAGAAAAAACACCTGGAAGAAATTAGAGGAAATGTAAAAAAAATAGGGGAAAGAGGTCACTTGTGAACCTTGATATTTAAACCCATTCCCAACTTCATGCTTTCTAGAGATTTATAATAGAACTTTTCAGAATTTCCAACCAGAGGACCATTGATTGGGCAGTCTGAGATTTCTAATCCCATCGTGTGGATTTACACTAATTTCAGACACAATTGGGATCTAGCAACCATTTATTTCATAGCTTTACTTCTCTTTCTGGGTCCATGATAAATTATGCCCTTCATTGTATATATCAACCTTGTGATATTCTTGCATCAGAGGTTCAAAGCCTAATTGAAGATCTTTTGGGTTTTTTTCCCAGATGTATCATTCTATGCTACCATGATTATGCTAATTGCAAAAATATTGGTGAATGTTGCACAGCATGTGAAATGTATGTAAATGTCTGGCTTAGCATAGCTTCAGAATAATTTATGTTAGCCATGTATATATTCCGAGTGAGTAAAGCAGAAAATAGAGAGCTTAAGGAATATATTAATGCCAGCTTTAACCATTTTTTCTCATCTTTCATTTTGATGTGCAATTAAAAGTTCCTTTTTCTATATAATTCCCACTAGGCTTTGAGGGCCTATGCCTTGAAGATATTTGAAATTAAACATAATGTCTTTAGATAGAATACCCCATTCTGTCCCTGCAACCTGCTCATAAGAACAAAACAATTGCCTGCATAAAGCTAAAGAGTTAGAATTGCATTTAACACAAACTTAGAGAAACTTCAGTCTTCAGGAATTTTCAGACAGAGACTACTAGCAGTAGTAGGGAGTTTAGAGTGGTTTATAAATGAACAACTGAGTCGCCATAATATTTAATTAATGGGAATGTGTAATCAGAAAAAAAAATCTGTATCTGGTATCACCATAAAAGAAAAATATGCCACTCCTGCTTAGTTGTGCTAAGTCATATTATAATTTAAACTATCATTGTTCAACTTTTAAAAATATTAATATTTATCATGCTCATTTTATATTCTCCACATCAGCGCAGCTAATTATTTATAATTCAGTGTTCTTAACTGTTTTCTAGTGTTAGAGAATATACTATTTAACTTAATGAAAGTTCAGATTAATACTCATTTTGATGCTACCCTTTTGCATTATATCTTGAAATACCTTTTGCATGTATCTGATCCTTGAGGCTTAGCTAGCTGGAATGATATTTTCCCAGATCTGACATGATTGATCTTTTGATGTGAAACCAGTGGGAAATGGCTATGTAGGTCACTTGTAAAAAATGAAGAAGAGAAAGGTCAGTATATACAAGGAACATACATTTTTACAGCAGAGAATAATCATCTGTTACTGTGCACAAAACATTTCTGCTTTTTAATGAGAGACAGAATACTATGGGCAGCATAATTTCTCTGTGTATTGGGTCATAAACGCTCAGTCTCAAAGACTAACAGTACAGAAAAGAGGCGTTTTCAAGAGTTCTTCCTACATGTTGTGGAGAAAGAGTTGGTATATCTGCAGCCCTGAATCATTAATGACTGAGCTAGATGAAGTATTATGCATTCAATATCATGGAATAGAAGAGAGGAACTACTTGTGGCTCAAATTGTGGGATTGTGGGGGCAATATTCTGAGGTATATTGGATTAATATACTGATGTAAGAGTATTGCTTATAAGCTGCAAACCGCCCCGAGTCTTCGGAATGGGGCGGTATATAAATGTAAAAAATAAAAATAAATAAATAAACTCTCAGTGTACATAAAAGTGATAGAAGTGATGAATCATGAGCATAGTTATAAATACATCATGAATCATAAGATACAGCACAGTGATGGTTATAGGATACTAAATAAGCAATCAAAATCATACTAGGAAACAAAATACAATATAAATCGTAAGATACAAGCAAAAAGTTATAGTCATAAGTGGAAAGGGAGATAGGTAATAGGAAGGATGAGAAGAATAATAGTAATACTGTCTTAGTAAATAGTTTGAGAGTGTTGTGGGAATTAGTTGTTTAGCAGAGTGATGGCATGCAGGGAAAAATTGTCCTTGTGTCTAGTTGTTTTGGTGAGCAGCGCTCTGTAATGTCATTTTGAGGATAGAAGTTGAAACAGTTTATGTCCAGGATGTGAGGGGTCTGTAGATGAGAAACCTCTTACGATCAGAATGATCAGAAACCTCTTAGGAAGTTTGGCACTTCTTTCAAGTACTGTTAAATGCAGGCATTTTATTCAAAAAGGAACAATCTGGTCCATAAAAATATAATTTCTGTTTCTCTGTCTTGACTTATTGGATTTATTCATGAAAGAAGTAAGGCTCATGTTTACCCTCCCATCAAAATGTATGTAATTATATGAATATATTGTCCAAGCAGTTATTTTGAGAATAGACCAGTTTATCTTTCTGAATTAGTTAAAGTGTATCATATACTCACCAGAGAAAAACAGGTATGGGTGAAATATAATGAAGGTAGCTGCCATTGCTATGAATTGGATCTTTTTTCCACAGATCTCAGTGGTCCTTGGTGCTCTCTGAGCTTGATTATTTTCTTGCAGACATTTCATTATCCAGAATGGGTAACATCATCAGAATGGGTAACATCATCAGGACCCCTCATTTCAACCCTGATCTACAATATTCTCCTTCATTGATATTACAGATCTCAATAATCAGTTCTTTCAAAAACTCATAAATGATCTGTAACTTCTCTATAATCCCATTATGTCCCAGCACTGTGTTACACTATTTTCCCTTAAATTTCTGGATAGCCACTTCAAATATCAAATCATAGTTGGTTTATTTTAATGTATCTTTATGTAAGTGTATCCATATATTAATATTTCTTTCTGTCTTTTAGACTTGGAAGTTTAAAGAAAAGAAGCTCCCACTTGACTCTAATCCTATTCCAATGTACAATTATAGTCTTTTCCTTAGGTACGTTATTTCTCTGAGCTTTGAACTACATACTCTGTAGCTATGAGCTAAATCTCTGTATATGTGTTTTATTATATTTTGTCAGAAAGTATGTAACTTAAATATATGGGAATGCAGTATAATGCTAAGAAAGCTATGTCTAACCATAAGAATAGGAGCCAAAATTAAATTCCTCTGGTCATGTTATATTCACTAAGTGTACAAAACACTTAGAACTTAGAACAACCATTCTGAATATTCTGGCTTTCAAAACAAATCCCATGTTCTTCTAAGAGTCTTGTTCTGATCTTGCAGTTTGAATGTTGAATACTATAAAGTCACCACGAAGTGGAGCCATTCCCAGTCTTGAAATTGGCTATTTTATGTATTCTGTTCTCTATGCAACATGTATACATTTCAGAAATTTTGTTTCATGCTTAAAAAACAAAAAGCACTCAAAGTCATTTCAGATTTTGTTCTGCCAGAACACAATCAGCTCAGTTCTCACCAAATATTAGTGAAAAATTATTGATATTATTTTCTCATAGCAATGTTTATAGGTTTGTAGAAAAAATATGCTTTTACTTGTTAAAATGCTGGGACTCTTTCTTATCTGATTGAAAGAGGGTTTTTTTTGTTTGTTAAGAAAAACAGATTTAAAGAATGTTTATGGCATTTTCATAATTCAATATTTTGCTATTATTTTGAATTGCAGTACAGAATATCCACACATGGGGAAGAAATGGTGTACAAACATGGATTTTGATATCACTATGCAAAGATATTACTGCTTTTCTGAGAGCCACTTCTTCTGCTATGATATCAATGGGAAAATGCTACTTGAGATACTCAATGCACATGAAACTTCTATTCTCTCTTGTGTCTACTCATCTAATGTTAACATTTTGCTTACTTCTTCAAAAGGCAATGAAAGTAAGTTGCATCTAAAAGCATGTATGTATGTATGTATGTATGTATGTATGTATGTATGTATGTAACCTTTCTTGTTATTGACTCAGTTATTTTAATCAACTTCCAATGGTATTAACAGAAATATGTTCATTAATATTATGGAATTTGCACTGCTGATGTAGAACTGATATTTCAATGTAACGTATTTAGTTACCTGTAATTTTTTCAGAAAATTGAACAGGAACAATGGGTGACACCTAAAAAGATACTTCCTTTTTATGCAGTGAAGACAGGCAGATGTATAAAAATATATGTAAGATAACCTTTAAAAGGATTTATATGTTTGGCACGGACTAGATTGGGTTGATCTAATCTCAGCTGGAGCTAGTACCCAGACGTTTGAGCTTGCTTTCTACAAAGCAAGTTTGTTTATTTACTTACTTTTTATTTATTTGTTTATATTTTTAACTGCCTACTTCCCTCCCAAATTCTTTCTTAATTTTCCTAACTATTCTATTAAACCCATGAAAGAAATATGTAATTTTAAAAATTTGTTTTATTCTATGGATTCTAATGTGCAATTAAACCTTAAAAGGAATATATGTTACTGTTAACTCCTAAGAAGATGAGATTTCCCCTTATATATATTTTCCTGTAATTTGGAGATGGCGGTGGAGGGGAAGTGGGTCATCTTACTTCTCTTGCTAAAAAGAGAAGAAGTTATTAAAAATAAAAAGCAAATTACATACTTTTACTTGGGAAATTGTGTGTCTTTTTAATATTATTCTAAAGATTAACTACTGCTTGGAAGAGGCGGCTTTTCTAATTATGATTAACACTTTATTTAATATTTAAATAGGGCTCCTGTTTCTTCTATCCAATGAACTCTTCCTCTCACCTCAGCCCTAACCGGTTTGTCCAGCGCCCCTGCTCCTTTTCCCCTTCTCTTCCCTGGATAGCTACTTCTTCCTCTCATCCCACCCATAATGCTGCAGTTTTGTTTCCACTTCCTTTTGGTAATTAATATGTGCAACAGGAAAGGAGAATGTAGGGAGGAGTATAAGGAGGGAGGAAAGTATGCATATACCTGTGTATCTGTGTATGAGAATGGTTTGAATATTGGAGAGAATGGTTGGTGTTGCAATCAAGTAGTTGTGTGTACAAGAAGAATTTCTGCCTCAGACACAAGGAGTTCGATTTGAGGAGTCTGGCTTTTCTGGGAGGTTTTCAGTATGACTTGGAAAGAGGAAAGATTGCTATTAGAGTTCAGTTCTGCATTCAAGAGTATCATTTGTACAGGGTATTTAATGCTGCTTAATAAGGAAGGAGATAGGCCTTGGATTTTTACTTTGCAAAAAATTCAATGAATAGCTAAGGGACACTCCATTGAGATGGTTCCTGAACCATACTGCATCTATTCTTTGTCATGGGTTATTTTAAGTATACCCATTTAAATGGACTCAAAACACAAAAGAGCCAAAACAACATGGGTCATCACACACGCACACAAGTATTCACAAGCTATTACAGCGCAACACTACTCTAGTCTTCTCCACTGCTGCTTCTACTGCTACTCCAACTACTCCAACTTGTGAGTCTTATTATTCCTACTACTGCTAGAGAAAATCATCTCTTTTTACCTGTTTCAGACTTCTTTACGTCCAAAAATCTGTTTTACAGCACAGTTTTTATAGAACAATTTACAACACCGGCTGGGGAGAGGACTTAAAGCAGCAGGGGTACTGTCCATTTCTGGGCAGCATATTCTCTTACACCTTTGTCAACATCCAAAAAATGTTGTAATCTCCATAGAAACCTCTCATATGTTTTTTTAATGAAATATCACTTATTAGCTACAGTTTTAATTCCACAGAACTGACAGATACAAAAAAATATGTGTTTTAACATACAATACAGCATCTATTTCAAGACTTAATGCCAGATGATTGTATTCTATTAAATGAAAACTATATATTTTAAAGGTGATGCATAAAAAAAAGAGTCTATTAGTCAACATTTTTCTCCAGTGGCTTCAATACATAAACAAAGAGCCTTTTGGTTAACATCAAAACTCATACAGTACTTTTGGCCAAGCTGAGCCTTACGATACTGAGAGAAACAAGTTGAACAATCTATAATGAAAACCATCTATCAGCCCTGCTCTTCTTGTTTCTTCCTCTCCTTTATGTTCATTAATTATAAGTATGATTAACTGAAGGAATTTCTTAATATGGAGGGAAAAGCATGAGATTTCTATTTGCTTGAATGCTGATAACTTGCAAAGAGATTTGGTGAAATGATCTAGATTCATATTTCCCACTTGGGCAATTTCCATATACATTGATTTCAGTTCCTGGATTTTTCGGCAGTTAGTATGTTGACTGGTGACATCTGTACATTGACATGCAAATACCCAGAAATTGGCCAGGTTGGAAATAGTGATCTAGTTAAAGGTGCCACACAATGGGCTCGATGGTATGGAATAAAATTTTCCCTTCAGTTTTTTCAAGGAGAAAACATCATATAAGATAGCGCCTTTTGTATTCCTTGATTGTCACTCAAGTATTTATGTACAGAAGTTTTATTTCTTTGTTCAATACATATAGCTGCCAAGCTCACATACGTGGTTTCCAACTTTATATATATGACTGAACCTATGTTTTTCTTATCTTTTTTTTTAATCCAGTAAAATCTTGGAATGATCAAGGCTGCTTGCTCCATGTATTTCAAGGTCATTCTAAAACGGTTACAAAGCTTCTACTGCACCCAAACACTGCTTCTTTATTTATCTCTGGATCGCTAGATGGATCAGTCAGACTCTGGTCATTTGATACTATGGATGCTTTTTACAGGTAGCTGATTTTTTTTTAAATCTATATATCTCCTGGATTGATTCCAAATACACTGTTACAAAGAAAGTTTCCTGAGCATCAGTCCATGTGTTTTCTATATTAAAGTATGTACTTTAAAAAAAATATATCAGGGCACTTTAGAGGCTTTATTTAAAAAAGAAAATCTATACCAACATTCACCGTGCTATAATTGTGAGTATACTTTGCAGCTCTGGAACATGCAGAGAATGTCAGATTGTTTTCACTTGTTATCTTGGAAGTAATCAGTAACTAAACTGTCCTTTAAACCCACTATCAGTACATCATATTATGAGTTAATGAAAACTCTTCATTCCCTTTAAACAATTAAATAGCCTCTAAACTGTGCCTTAATTTTTAAAAGAAATATTGGTTAGCTTGCAAAAAAAACAAACATATACATAAAACAAAAAAAAGCTGAAAGGTAATAGCAAGGGAATTATAAAAATATAAACGCATGCTTTTAGATATGGCGATATAGTGGTAAATCTGCATTGAGAAGCATTTTGGTAGGAAAACGAAGGAAGAACAGCTATAAAAATGCATATAAAAATATCAGGGTATAGACATTCCATTACAAAATAATGAATTTAATGGAGCCATGAGGAGAAGATTGATTGCAGATTGTATTACCTGCTCTGATTTCAGATGAAAATAAAATGATGAAACGTAAGATAAGAATCAGACTTATGGTAAAAAAAAATCTTCCTGGGAAAAGCAGGCAATTTTCATGAGCTAGGCAAATGTTACGGAAGATTTCAGTGATAGAGTAATGTCAGCAACACTGTACATATTAAAAGGGAAAAGAGTTCCAGCAAGAAATACAGAAAGAATAAGCTGTACAAACGTCAGGTTAGAAATGAGATAGTTTTGATGTCCTCAAAGCAATTGAGACATTCTGTTGGCAGGTTAAAAATATTCTGAAGGACTTCAGCTGGCAGGATACCTTTGGATCAATTTCGTATCAGTTATATACAATAAGTAGGCTAGTATTAAGCTTTTAGAATATAAAATACAAGTCGAATATAAATGTTAAAGTTGTAGTGCAAAATAGGCTTCAAAGTAAGCTGGAGTTAACATAGATATGAGTACATATAAAGTTGTTTCAAATTAGTGTCTATAAAATAATATTTTTATAAAGATGTTGGATTTTTCCCTTGCACGAATCATTGTAAATACCTTAATGATGCATAACTATAGTAGCTTTCAGGTGGAGTTAAATAAAAATTGTGCAAAATGTGTTCTGCATTTTTATGTGTAATCCTCTGTGATTATACAGAAATTATTACATCCATCATCAGACCTGGTGATCATAGGATCGCCAACATGATCGCCAACGTCCGATGACGGATATGGCACAAGAGGAAGAAGAATGTAATAATTTAATAAATTAGGTAATTTGTTCATTTGTTGACAAAACTACAGCCTTCAAACAAATTACCTCAGGTATTTAGAATATAATTCCTATTCCCTTCAGCGTCTCTATTGGTTTGGAATGATGGGAGTTGTATTATGAAACATCTATGAAGACTCTGGTTCAATTGTACAAATTATTATCATTTTATGAACATGTTTCATTTTGTTCTGTCACACATTTGAAACTGGTTGCTTCAGCAGTACATAACTGTCAGCTGACTTCCTTTTTTCTTTTTACATTTGGTCTACACTGCTATTCTTCTTCATCCAGTTTATCCCTCTTCCAAGAAGGAGTGCTTTCAATTGGCACGATGGAAGATAAATTTATTTACTGCTGCTCTGCTCGCAATGTTCATATTTATGATCTGAATTCATTTACCAGCTTTTGGAGTCATGTCAACAGCCCAGTAAACCATTTCCACATTTATAGCGCTGCTGGAAAATCCAACAGGGTGGCTGCAATGGGTATTGATAACAGGTATGTTAAAACAATAATAAAACTGGCAATCTTCCTCTAAACCTTTTTAGGATTTTTGTTAGATATTAATGTTTTTAATATGAACTAAATTCTGATAAGCAGAAACTGAAATAGTCCCCAAATAAGTACACTTGTGGATAACAATATCTGTTAAAATAGCAATAGCATTTAGACTTATATATTGCTTTACAGTGCTTTACAGCTCTAAGTGGTTTACAGAGTCAGCATATTGCCCCTAACAATCTGGGTCCTTATTTTATCTACCTCAGAAGGATGGAAGACTGAGTCAACCTTGAGCCTGGTGAGATTTGAACTGCCAAATTGCAGGCAACCTGCAGTCAGCAGAAGTAGCCTGCAGTATTGCACTCTAACCACTGCGCCACCATGGCTCATGTTACCATATACTGTATAACTAAAATAAACTTCCCTAATTTATGATGATTGACTATATGGAAGCATTGTATGACAACAAAATCTTTATTCAAGATTTATTTTATATATGTTATAACTGTGAAATATTTTTTATAATGTTTACTAAATTGTCTCTGTTTATTTTCAAAGTTTAAGAATATTTTCTGTTCAAACTGGGAAGAAATTATGCACTATTTTGCCACCTCCTTATCCTCCTATGCTACAGCCAGTTCTCAGCTTTACCTACAACCGAACTTGTGGAACTATTTATTTTCTATTGACACCCTATGATATATGGATTTATACAGCAAGGTAAGAGAAAGTACGATACCTCTATTTTAATAACAATTGAAAATAGTTATTATTTTAGGAGAGGTTAATGAGTTAGATATGAAAAATGGGAAAAGTTGAAGTTGAACGTAGAATAGGACCTCTAGTCCAATCCCCTACTCAAGCAGGAGACCTATACCATTTCAGACAAATGGTTGTCTAGTCTCTTTTTAAAAACCTCTAGTGATGGAGCACCCACAACTTTTGGAGGCAAGTTATTCTATTGGTTTATTGCTCTCACTATTAGGAAATTTCTCCTTAGTTCTAGGTTGCTTCTCTTCTTGGTTAGTTTCCATCCATTGTTTCTTGTCTTGCCTTTTGGTGCTTTGGAAATTAGTTTGACACCCTCGTCTTTGTGGCAGCCCCTCAGATATTGGAACACTGCTATCTTGTCTCTCCTAGTCCTAAATTCTGAAAACCTAAGAGAGAAAAATTGCAAATACTTTTTTTATATTTAAAATATAATATGTGGATGGAATTGATGAAATTAATTTATAGAAATGGGCCAAGGCTTACAATATCAGAATGTTATGGATCTAATTTCAATGAAAAAGAAATAATCTTTGTTTTGCTGATATATTTCAGAACTAAAATGAAAGACGCATACATTAGCTGAAAGCTTCAATTATCTTAGGAAATGAAAACATCTTAACAAATGTAAACAAAGCAGTTGCAAAACATATTTATTTGTTTTTACATCTTCATTATATAATTATGTTGTGCCAATTGTGTTGTGTTGTGTTTTTAATTAATAAAAATAATTGAACTGTTAATTTGATAAAAGAAAATTAATATATAAGAATATGAATTTGCTTCCAATTCCACAGTAATGGGCCATCTTGAAATCTATGATACTTTTATATTTTTTTTCCAAGTGTTCACAGTTCCAACTTTTGATTTTCAATTTACATTTGAATATGGGAAAGAAATAAGGGAAATAACAAGCTATCATCTGAATAATAAGGCTGACTTTAAACTGATTATCAGTCTCTAGTATTTTCTGATATCTTTGCTGTCCAATATATGTGCTTGCTTAGCTGAATAGTTAGGATGACCTTTTTTCTTGGGCAATCCTACCAGATATATATATATTCTTGACATACAGTCCCTGTATTCTTTAGTCATCCTCTCTAGAAATAACAGCCTTTCATGATGAGACAGAATACCAGGACTTGAAGGGAGATCAACAGTAGCTCCATACCAAAATTGCTGGCTAAGATAAGAAAATCATAATATTAATTTAAAATTAATTATAATTTAAATTTCCATTTGGTTTTTAATCAGACCTTCTGACTGGCCCCATCTCCCTATTCTTTTTAAACCGGAGCCTTTGGTTGTTATATAAAAATTATTGACAAAAATGCATTGCCTCTGACAATGTGCTCAATGAATATTAGTTTAAACATCAGTTCTGATTATTTACAGATGCTGTACATCCTCATTTCCTAAAAAATAGTTTGTATTAATCTAATGGGCAAAGATATGATCTCAGAAGATTTTACCTCTGCCCATTGGGTGAGCTAATGACTAGCGTTGTGGTTTTTGAAGCACTTGAAAAATAATATTTAAAGAGATTGCTCACACAAAATTTGAAAAAAAAACCCAAAACACTTGCAATCTCTTATATTGTGTTGCAATCTGAAAAACAGTTGATTGGATATTCATGTCAACATATGCAGCTACAGTTAAAGTGAGAACATGGAATACAAAGGACTATTTTTCCCCACGTTGTTCATTCTAATGTGAAAAGACAATGAAACCAACATCAAAAGACAGCTCAAAAAATAATTACAACTTATTTGTATTGAAGGTATGATACCCAGATACCACACTGTTCACACAACAATATATTTGTATAAAGATTTAAAAATAAAAAACTTTACCAAAAAAAATGAGGAATGGATAAAAAGCCAGTAGGGCAATCCTATATTATGAACTTAAGTGGCTCAAAAGTGAGGAAACAGTGACTAGAAAGAAAACATATAAATCCTATAATGTTGAAATTGCACTGCTAATACTTCAGAGCTCAGAATTCATTGAAATAAAATAATTTGAGCGAAGTTATCTCAGATTATACAGTAAAACAGTAAGAAACCCACAGCTGAATTGAAAATCCCAGCAGCCCTAGCCAGCATGATCAATTATGAGAAATGCTAGAAATATAAAACAATTGCAGTCATAAATCCTTATTTGAAGCATTGTCCATATTATAAAGTACTCATCACTACAATTCAAAATACTTGACACAGCTTAACTGTATAGACAGGCAATTCTATTCCAAGCAAATCAGACTGCACACTTGAATAAGCCAGACATTTTTTAAATTTATGTTAAGCTTTAGATTTCATTATCAAAAACTTTAGTAGAGGTACAACTTTATTTACCCGTAGAAGTCCTTCTCTAAAAGGAGATGATGTTCTCAAAATATCATCGATAGTCCACCACTGATCAGCCAGAAACAAGGCAACAGCTCAAAGAGGAAAAGAATGTAAAGTAAGAATGTGCTCAGTCTTTCAATTCTAATTATGCCTAGTAAATATCATTGGCTGTAGAGATATATATTTTACATTCGTTTTATTGCTAATTATAATACTAAATGCATGTTCAGTAAATTCATTTCTTAGAAACCAGGGCTCAGTTCCATTTTAGAAGCAGTCACTTCCCAGCTAAGTTATCCCATCATATGTTCATTTTCAAAAGATCTGTGGGTTCTACATTCAAGAGACTTCTTCTGGACAGAATGGCAGCTGAAACATATTGGGTTCCACCTCAGCTTCTACATTATTGAACTTAAAGAAACTACTTATTTGAATAAGTAACCACGGTACTTGAATCAAAGGAAGCCCTCATCAACTATTGGTCCCTAACTAAAATTAAGGAAAGGAATATGCACCAGGAAAAATTACAGTACTATGATAGCAACCAAATGGCAAAAAATGATAGTCTGCCCTTGTAAGATCAAATCACAATTAACTTTAGATTCACACATGATTTACTTTTTTCACGTATGAGGAGAACCTTCAGGAGATCCCTGACTCTCCAATTCCAGGCTTATTTTCAGTGAAATTACCTGTTAAATCAAAGCTTAGGAAAATGATTGAACCAAGTCTGACTGAATGATTCAATCAATGATTGAATCAAGTCTTTCAAATATTATAAAACTGGAAGGGAGAAGCTATTCACACCAAAAGGCTTTTTGCCCAGTTTAAATTGCATCCTCATCTTATCATGATTTCTACAGTATTTCTAAACCCTTCATATCAAAAGCAACATACAACATGGGAACCAAAAAAAGAATAACTGAGATTAGAATACTACAATGTTTCAATTCAAAATGTAAGAGAAACCTGCAAGAGAATCCTCCGGTGCAAATAAAGCAAGGACTTTGTGTCTTTCTTCTCCGCCATAAAGGGGGATGAAGCCTACAGTTGACAAACAAATTGGAACCTAAGAGAGAGAGAAAAAGTTCATCGTTATTTCTGTTCATTTGGATCTGTGAATTGCTGACACAGTACAGTCTTGAACCAAAAGACATTAAAGACAGAGACTCATGCCCTGGTTATCAAACTAATGCAATTATTTATATGTGGAGCTGTCCTTGAAGGAAGTGGTAGCTGGTACATGGTACAGTAGCTTGCTTTTGGAGTAGCGTTAGTCAATTTAGCAAAATATTACCTATTTTGGCTGCCAGTAGGCTTCTATACTAAACTCAACATGCTGGTCATCATATGTATGATCCACTTTGACTTAGAGCACAGGTGTCAAACTCGATCGTGTTATGTGATGTCATGTGACATATCACGATGGTTTTTGCCTTTGCAGAGCCGAGGTGGGCGTGGCCTGTGCATGATGCATCCGGCCCACAGCCCACCAGTTTGACACCCCTGACTTAGAGCATTGTTCCCTTCAGGACCAACAATATGCCCACCCTATACAGTCTAACGGAAAGAATGCTCTGGTTACCCATCCTCAAAGGACGGGGGGCAGCTGGGATCTAAGAATGACATGCTGAACGGTAGCCCCTTTGTGGGAAAAGCTTCCCTGCAGATATCAGATGCACCCCCATTCTAATGAGTTTTCACAAAATGGTGAAATCAGTTCATTAAAGGACAAAAATATGCCTAACGCTAGCAATAATTTATTAATAGTGTTTACTAGTTTTAACTGGTTTTGTTTATGTAAATATTTGATATTTATTGTAAACTTCCTCGAGTTGTAAGGCTGGCTGGCATACATATTATTAAATATTAAATAAATTGATTTAAATTAATTGAATAAATAAATAAAACAAATCATTCAGACAAATAATAGAAACAATAATAAGTTCATTTGTCCCAACCTTCCAGCATTTAAAGGCTAAGACAAAATGGGGAAAAAGCGTACACAATACTAAGCATTGGCCTTTTGTTTTGCTGAATCAATTACCATGGCTGCAATCTAAAAATAAAAGTCCATCTGTTAAACGGCTGAAACAGCAATAACAGAAAACTGTGGAATCCTTGATGCTCTCTGAGCTTGGTTATTTGTTTGCAGACATTTCATTACCCAACTAGGTAATTTCATCAATGCTAGAAGGTGTGTAGGTTGCTGCCCTTTTATATTCAGTCACTTGCCCTTCTGGTGTTGGTAGGGCTAGTTTCACCAAAAGTAGTTTAGGAAACTACTCAGTAGTTTCTTAATTAGAGCATTGTTTTCTTATTTATTTATTTATTTGTTTGTTTGTTTGCCTGGAGTTGATCCCTGTTTATCAAGATGCTGGCTGCTGGAGAGGATGTGTTCTAGTCTTTTTACTTCCTTCTTAGTTTTCTTACTGTCACTTTTGAATGGCATCTAAAAATGGTTTAAGATCCCTCACTAACACCGGCAGGGCAAGCTACTGCATATAAACAGGGAGCAAACCACATATTCAATAGCACTGATGATGTTATCTGGTCAAGTAATGAAATGTCTGCAAGCAAACAACCAAGCTTAGAGTGCACCAAGGATTTCACAGTTCAGTGCTGTGCTACATGTATTCTCTTCTACTGGAGAATATTTGTTGAGGTTTTTCTTCCTAGTATAGATGGTGACTAGCGAGCCTGCAGTTAGTGCTCAATTTGGAAGGGAATTTTGAAAACCAACTAAAATTATAGAAATAAAGAGTATCTGTAAACATTAAAATGAAATAGCAATGATTCCAACCTTACCTTGATATTATCAACAAGACAGAGATATTCTGGATTTTCTGGATCTCCACATCTAAGTTCAGATAGATAATCCTCTCCAGAACTCTCAAGATCTTCATGACTGTACTTATCTAGGATATCCACAGGGAAGGCCATCCCTTTGGGAGAGTTCACAAACACATACAGGATTATTGCTGCAATCAATACATCTTAGGAATCCAAATTGAATTTTTAAAAGTTACATGGACATCAGAGTAGCCCTCCCCAAACTGATAGTCTCCCGATGTCTAGGAACTGAAACACATTTAGCAATTACAGGCTAGGTTTTGAAGCTTAGTTCTAACACATCCTCAAGGTGAGAAATTGGAGAAAACTACTTAGAAATAAAAAAAAACCTGCATACCATCCCACTTATTTTTTGTACCCACTCAGAACATGTTATCTAAAGTATACATGCAGCAGCTCAGAATTCCATGAAGATATACATATAGTCCTCAGTTTACAAAAGCAATTGGAACTGGAATGGCCATTGCTAAGCAACATGAGCATAAAACACATCACATTACCATACCACTTAGGGACAGGAGTTTCAGCAGTGCTGGTTACTATCATTAAGCGAGGACCATGCAGGTCATTAAGTGAGGACCTCACATAACCAACATCCAACTTCCTGCCAGATTCCCCATTGTGAAAAGCCAGCAGGGAATGTCAGAAATTGCAATCATACAACCATGGGAATGCTGTGACAGCCTGGAACTCCAAGGACTAGTCATAAGTCTGCTCATTCAGCTTCTGCCTTTTCGAATATTCTGAATGAATGGACATAAGCCAAGGACTATCTTTGCCAAAGAGACAGGTAGAGTTGTATCTTGATAGAGACTAAATCATTAACTACATCAGTAGCTCCATGCTTGATCCTATCACTCTGAACCACATATTCCATCTGTACCATATTAACTCCATTTTCATTTAACCTGCGCTTATGAAATGGGAAAACACTTAAAATAAATTCTCAACTCTTTAATTCTCCTTGTGCAAGGAATTAAATCTATCTTCAAAACTTATTATCAGAATGTATCTCTATATAAAGCAGAGAAAGCATTTAACTCACACTATCCAACCCAATTTTCAACCAACGTATAATGTATCTCTATATAAAGCAGAGAAAGCATTTAACTCACACTATCCAACCCAATTTTCAACCAACGTATAATTTATATGACAGGGACAATCAGATCAAAATTACCAACTGAAGTCAATGCAAAATGCAAATGTAGCAGCTGAAAAAATTGTACTAAGCTTTATGAATACAAGAGAAATAAAATATCCTTTATATAAAAATGCATTTGTTACCTTTAAAAAAATTTAGTAACATAATTTAAGTTCTAGTTGGAAAGACAATTCTTTTGTTCTTGCTGTTATTATGTAATTGATAATAATCTTTATTTAAATCTATGTTCTCCCTGACACCTGACTTGGAAAGCAAAATCAAATTATTTCCCCTAATGCCCAAGAGTTATAGTGCAAAATTAGTTACTGTGTTTATTTAATTTGCAAGCTCTGAAAAAGGGCATAAAAAAAATCTGTGCCTTGCTTTAAGATACTGCAGCCAGATCTACATGCTCTCAGATAATCTACTCCATCTTTTTGGAATTCTTTTAGATCCTGCCTTTCCTCTAAGGAGCTCATAGCTTATATGACATTGTCTTTCACTTTATCCTCACCAATAACAACCATGCCAGCTGAAAGTGGTTTGCAAAAAGCCTTCCAATGAGTTTCACAGTTAAATGGATATTTTACAGGGTCTTTTCAGTCCCACTACAACATTTTAATTACTGCACCACATTGTATTATTCTGTATATAAATTTAGTTCTAACAATCTATATACCCTATGGAGATTGGAGATGGTATCCATGAAAAATCAAAGTAAACTTAGTAGCTCCTATTTTGCAACCTTCCACCTAGATATTTGCTTAAAATGCAATCTTCCATCTAGATATTTGCTTAAAATAATTTCCTGAAATTTAACAAAAAATGGATCAAATCTGCTACCAAAGTAATTATGTTTTTCAAAATTACAGCAAGAGAAAAATGTTACTAAGTTTGTTCTTCACCCTGACACTTATTGTATATGTTACAACAGAATAACACAAAATTGTTTCACGTGAAGAAGCAACATCCATATTGTCTTGCTCTCCATCATTGTTTATTTGAAATACATTACACTATTTTATGTACTCTTGTTTTCTTAGAAACAAAATGAAATAACAAAAAAAATAGAATGTGCAACAACACAATGGCAGTTACCATCAAACACACAAAAGATAAAAATGCCTGCATAAAGGGTGGACCCTAAAAAACTAATAGCCGTGGTGGTACAGTGGTACAATGCGGTATTGCTGCAGGCTAGCTCTGAGCATATTGCCAGGAGGTCAATTCCTTCGATCCTGACCAGTTCAAGGTTGACTCAGCCTTCCATCCTTCCGAATTCAGTAAAATGAGGACCCAGATTGTTGGGGGCAATATGCTGACTCTGTAAACTGCTTAGAGAGGACTGTAAAGCATGTGAAGCGGTATATAAGTCTAAGTGCTTTTCATCTAGCCATCATATATTTTAAAGGTATTCTCTATTAATTAAAGTTCCCTAAAATAGTTAACAAATTTAGGAACAGAAACCAAGTTAAAGATGAAACATGTTTATACAAAGTGATTAAAACACAAGAAATAAAAATTAGCATTTTAACAAAAAGGAAAACAACACAGCTGAAGTTTCTATTGTGATTTTTGACTGCCTCAAAAAAAGGGCAATCATCTGTCACTACATAAAGTTTCTAATTATTCTTATTTTAAGAATAGAACAGAAAACAGAACCCAGAATGAGAGAGGGGGGGGAGAGAGGGAGAATATGAATGAGAATGAATTACAATTATTTTCAATTACTGAAAAGTTCAGGAAGAAGAAATGAAGTAGAAGTTACCCATCTAAATTCCAGGAGCTCAGTTTAAAGATCTTCTTCTTTGCTGTTTCTTTATGGACCACCCCCTCAAAAAAGGCAAAAATACTGAAGATTTCCGAAAACAAAATTATCTGTTGGACTTACTGCGATGGTTCTTTGTCTACAGAGAGCATCCTACAATGGGCATCTACCTCCTAAGAGCCCTGGAGGCAAAGCTAGAAAAATGTGTTGTTCTTATGCAGCAGAGCCAGGAAATTTTATAGTGGGACATACCAAAGCTATTCCTAAAGGTGGAATCTTACAATCATAAGGCCCCTAATCCCCACTGGCAACTATTTTCTGTAATACTCTCCCTGGCTGAATGGAACCTGCAGCCAAGTTGTGAAAGTTAAAGTTATATGCTTTATAAAGGAGAATATGGTGGACTACCATAGTTGCTGTCTGCCAGAGGTATTTAAGTGGAGGACAACTAATGTGATTGTCCTAGTCAAAAGCGCCAGAGTTTTTGGTGGGGTGGGCTTATTTGACGTCTCATATGTTAGTTTGATGCAAACCCTGATCCACCTGGAGATTATGATTGGTAAGGCTTTGAAGCCTAAGTAGGGATATCAGAGGGCAGAAGGGTGGATCCCTGGTGAAAAACAACTTCACTTTAGTTATAAAGGTTGGGTCTAACACAGAATGATGGTGGCCAGCCGGATGATGCTGAACACTTTCTTTGCTGAGAGTGCCCATGAATTCTGACATGCACTTGACAGGATTCTGGCTATCAGAAACAGTCAGATGCTCTAAGACAGGGGGGTGTCAAACTCAAGGTCCAGGTGCTGGATCCGGTGCCTGGGGTACTTATCTGGCCCACGGGGCCACTCTGGAAACAGCAAAGGACCGGCCCGCAATGCTTCTGCAAGCAAAAAACGGGCTCCCAAGCTCTGTTTTCAGCTGCCATGGCCTCCTGCAACCCTCTTCCAGTGAAAACGGAGGTCAGGGGGGGGCGTACCCTCCTGAACTCCATTTTCACTGGCAGAAGGTTGCAGGAAGCCATGGCAGATGAAAACAGAATTCAGGAGCCTGTTTTTACTGGCAGAGCGCTTGGGCCACCACAGGAGCCCCCAACACGAGTGATGCTGAGCTGGCTGCGCCCACCCTGGCCACCTCCCCCCGAGGTCAAATAAAACCCTTTGACACCCCTGCTCTAAGATTAACCTGTCTAAAATTTCAAACGTCTTAAGTTAGGCTTTGAAGTACTAGCTGAAGATCCCATAACAGATACCAGTAGATAGTGAATCATCAAATAGGGAGATCACCACTCAGGAAGATCCTGACAGGAGATAACTGCCTTGATTCCCACTATTGAAATCTAGGAGGGCTGAGACTTATCTATTGAGGGTGCCTGGTTGGAGTCCCTTGCTGAGGCTTTTCTATAGTGATAGAAACTCAGGTATATTTCTTTTCCTTGGCCCATCTGCAGAAACTCACATTACTGACAGTTTCTCCTTTTGGGCCAGGTGAAATCTTACTATCTGAATTGTAGTCTTGAGGAAGCTATAATAGTAATAGCACTTGGACTTATATACTGCTTCACAGTGCTTTTGAAGCCCTCTCTAAGCCATTTACAGAGTCAGCCTACTGCCCCCAACAATCTGGGTCCTCATTTTACCCACCTCAGAAGGATGGAAGGCTGAGTCAATCTTGAACCTGGTGAGATTTGAACTGGCAAATTGCAGGCACCCTGCAGTCAGCAGAAGTAGCCTGCAGTACTGCACTCTAACCACTGCGCCACCGTGGCTCAGTGTATGGTTTGGCTACAGCACCGTTGGCTGACAAGATAGCCCCCAATCGCCAAACATATGCAGGTAGTCCTCGACTTACAACAGTTCACTTAATGACAGTTCGAAGTTACAACAGCACTGAAAAAAGTGACTTATGACCATTTTTCACACTTATGACCATTGCTGCATGCATCCTCATGGCCACGTGATTTACATTTGGATGCTTGACAACTGACTCACATTTATGATGGTGGCAGTGTCCCGGGGTCATGTGATCCCCTTTTGTGACCTTCTGACAAGCAAAGTCAATGGGGAAACCAGATTTACTTAATAACCATGTTACTAATTTAACAACTGCAGTGATTCGTGTAACAAATGTGGCAAGAAAAGTCGTAAAATGGGGCAAGACTCACTTAACAAATTTCTCACTTAGCAACAGAAAATTTTAGCTCAATAGTGATCGTGAGTTGAGGACTACCTGTATTTAAAACCATTTGGAATATGGATGGTTTAATTTCCTCTAGCCCTGCAGGTATGATGATACCAGGAATTTTCAAGGACAGGATCTCCTGGACCAACTGAATGCTACTAGATTTAGGTTCAGGCTCTATTTCAGGAATCACTGGAAAGACGTGTAATAGGTCTAGATCCGTTGTGCCAGTTCTCAAGAGTTTTTATGCACAAGATTGATCATATATCCTAGGGAACTTGCTGGTCCTCCAAATGTCAATGTAATTTGCTCAAACACAGTGGAGTTGATGTTCCAGTTAAGGAACCAGTACGGTAGTATGACACTTTCTAGACTCCCTGAAAATGATTTGCTGTGACAGTTGAGAAGTCTTTCTGGACTGACCTTCAGATGGGTATGAAATATTTGAGGTCTTTGCCTCTTCCCAGGACAATCTGTGCTCCCGGGTCACATAATCTACTTCGTACGCAGTTGGAGATGAGAGGGACAGCCTGGTGTTCTACTGCCTTTGCCTTAATGTTTTATTGTTGCTGCTGCTGCTGCTGCTGCTGTTAGAGGGGATTTCTTTAAACTTAGATCTCATCTAGACACTTTCCCTACAGTTTGCCAGATTTGGATTTAGGATCTATATTCATTTCTTGAAGTATGACTGCCCCCTGGTGTCCACACCAGCCACCAGGCCTCTGACTAACAATTGAGCATTCTCCAGATTAGTGTTTGCCATGAAGGCAGTGATCTGGGCTATGCTCTCTTTACTCTGAAGGGAGCGACTCAGTTAAACCTTTGGCCCAGCAATGGTGTCCTTCACTGCAGAGAGGAAGGGAAGGGCGGTGGACTGAGATAATCCAATAATCCAGAGAAGGAAATAAAAATTTGGGTGGATTGAGATAATCCAGAGAGGCAATTTAATAAGAGTTTGGTTTTCAGAGAGAAGATAGCCATCACTGTCCCAGGGGCTTCTCAGAACTTCCAAAAATCAGGAAAGAGAAGACTTCAGGCAAGATTGCTGGCTATGGGGAACAGCTCTACAGCTCACAAGTCCTTTAGGGATCTGTGGGGATGAGGGATGGACATGATTGTAACCACCTTGAAAAAGCAGTCAAAAATACATCAAGATGAATAGCAATTAAGAAACATGTGTTGGAAATGGTAAAATATTCTAGGACTTTCTATCTGACTTGAGAAGGACTGACTGGGACTAAGGAATGTCAGTAAGATTTTGTAAAGGAGCCACTCAGAAAACAGCATTTTGACAATCTGGAGTCTTTTGAATATGGCAGCCTAGAATTTGAGGTTAAGTTTAGCGGGTCCCCATTTTCGGCTTCCGCTGAGATGAATCACTTCTTTGATTGTCTGCACCTCTGCTATATTCATTTGAATCTTTAGTTGAATAGGATACTCAGTTTAAATTTGTAACATTTGGAAAAATTTTATAGTCAATTTTATTGAACTAATAAGCATTTCATCTTGAGCTGTTACTTGCTTAAATAAAGAGGAAATTTAAATTAAATTAAATTAAATTAAATTTTCCTGGGTTATTGCCTTTTCTTTTCTGCACAAGGCATCTGATATAATAAATATAAATTGGAAGATTTTGCCTTGCCTGTTTAGAAGTTGACAGAGAAAGTGAGACAATCAGTAAGCAGCTGATAGAAATGTCTTTCGCTGGACACTAATATTCAGGAGTATAAGTTATATTTTATAGACAATACGTCTAAACTAGTTAGGATTAATAAACCAAAGTTTGGTTCAGATCCCCGAATCTTCTTTATGGTAATATATTTGGTATGTTCATCCTGGGTTTGTGGGGGGGAAATTCTCAAGGTAATGAATGAAATGGTTAGGATACTATTTCCAGTAAGTTATTAAAGCATGATATAATAGATTGATGCAAGTCTATCAGGCCACCTCAACTGGAAGAATTTTTTTAGAGTGGTGGTCAGAATCTGGGTGCTTCCCCTGAATCCATACATATCTAGCATTTAATCTGTATCAGCCTAGATAGACCTAATCAACAGAGCAGCTGTTTGTGTGGTGTATTCCTTGTGTATTCAAAGCTTTGCAGTGGAAGTATCGAGCAACAAGATTTTTTTCTTTGGTTCCTCTTCCAAAAAAGAAAAGGAAAGCATCTTTCTTCTTTTCCTTTTAAGCTTACACAGATCGCCCGATAAAATGTCAAATCAAATCATCATATCACACTCTGGGTTATGCACTGTTTATAAGATAACCATCTGATTACTCAGTTAATATTCTGGCTGACTCAATAATGCAATGTAGCGTTAAGTATCCTGCCACTGTTATTGTGGCTACTTATACAAAACAGAAAACAAAAATGCAAGTAGGAAGACAGAAGTTTTTTTAAAAATCTTTCAAAATTAGTAAACACATTATACTTGTCACTGAAGCAAGGCTGCATTCTCAGTTAATCATAATGGGGAGAGAGAGAGAGAGCACAAAACAGAGGGTTAGATAATAGTTCCTTTGTACTAAGATTCAGAAGACAGGGGTACTTCCCTCTGTGACAGCAACTGAATTTTCCATCCTCTATCCAAATTGCCTATGCTGCAAAAAGCACATCCAATGGTCAGTTTTTTGTTATCTGTTCCAATACAGAACCGAAATGTATTGTAAGATAAATGACCATCATTAGCTTAAATTATATGATTAGTTTAGATGCTAGTACGGCTGATAATAAAAACTATATTTTCTAGTTATGTACAAGTGCTACAGTGATTCCATATGATTGTTAATAGCCTTTTGGTTGTTTCCGAGATGTTTTTCATGTATAGTAGTGTTATTATGCAAGAAACAGACTGTCTAATATAACATATTCTAACAAAATGGATAGTAATACAACTTTTATCAAAAAATGCCTTATTTCTCAACACAAGCTATGAAAAGGACAACATGGCCTTACGTCAAACCATCACAGAAACAACCAACAGTCTATTACAATCACATGGCGTGACTGTAGCACACAAACCAACTCAATTCTTCCAAAGTATCTTAAATAAACCAAAAAACCAAGTACCCCCCCCAAAAAAAACCCCAAAGTCATCTACAATATGAAATGTAAAGACTGTAACAGCCACAGCGTAGGACAGAAATGCAGAAGATTAACAGAGTGCATCCACAAACACCAACTAGCAGTCAGACGACACAAAAAAAATGTCTTTATCTCACAACAGATGGACAGACCATAATTTTAACTGGGAGAGTGTGAGCATCCAAGACCAAACTAAATCCAAAATTCCTAGGGAATTCTTGGAAGCTTAGCATTCAGAAAAATCACCATCTATAGGCACACAGAGATAAAGTACATTTACAAGCCATTCATAAGAGACAATAAAAAAGCTACAAAGGAAACAAAAAGACCAGAAAACATCTTCTCCACCAGCCAACAACGGATAAGCAGGGATTAACATCAGACAAATAATCAAACAAAAAGCAATGCCCTAATCAAGGAACTACCAGGAAGAAAAAACACACTCCCACCAACATTTATTCCATAACCATCTGCATATAACCTGGTCTTCCAAGCATGGGATCGGATGATAAAAGTATTTAGCATGAAAGGGACATTCTTATATGATTCCCTAACTCCAGAATTAATATAGGAATTTAACATAACCTGGGCATGAAAGACTGAAATATCAGAAGTTCCTAGGAACAACTTAGAACACTTACAAAAAGAATCATAAACCTGAGGACAAATTTCATCAAATCTTATCATAGCTTAGCTGAGTATGCCTAGTGGGAATGTGGATTCAACAGTATCTGTAGAACTACACGTTCCTTAGGGAGCATATCTTTTCCTAAAACAGCTATTGTTATACAATTGAATGTCCTCCACACGTTTCAAAATTCCCAGTTAGCATGGTCAATGACTGTTAGGCTAAGAACTGTAATCTAACGTACTTAAAAGGTACCAGGTTGAGACAGTTGCTATACATTCTCCAATTGGTAGACAAGGGTTTTTTCCCCCAACAATTTTCTGTAGATGTTCAGAAGAACAAAAATTATTTAAGATATTTTCTGGTCCTCAATGTAGCCAGCTAAATGCTACAAAAGGAGTAAAATCTTGGTCGCCTGGTATAAAAATAGGTTATAAGCATCAACCAAGCAGCTCAAATTAACATACCTGCCATATTTTGTGTAATCTTCCAGAAGCAGCTTATGTTTCCATAGATTAGCAAGAGACACAATTCATAGCTTTCAATCTGAATGCAAAAAGTAGCTTCCAGGCAGCCAATGTTTTTTCTCACTGTGTCAGTAGTTCTAACATTTTAAATTATTGCCAAGATAGCATTTTAAAATTTTACTTTCTTGACTTTCATTAGAGTTTACTGGGTTATAATCCTGGCATATTCATAGTACTCAGAAAGGTTTTTACAATTAAGGTTTACAAACATACAGTGAAGTTTGTGGCTTGTAAACAGGTACAGAAAAAACATAGCAGTATACAATGCCAAATAAAATGGCAATGCCAGGGAATACTCAAAACTACACTTGCAATTGCACTTATTTCAAATGCTAGCAAGATAGCACTTAAGATTTTGCAATTCTTCAACGACAGAACAGTGATTTCACAGATACTCGTTAAAAATGTGAGTGCATTAGGTCATCTCACTAGACCATTGAAGAATTTGTGTGATATAGAGAAACTAAATGGTTAAACATTAGGAAAAGAGTACACCAAGAATAATGAACCATTATTTAACTTCTATGCAAAATATATAATAAATACTGCTGGAAATGGAAATTAGAATTACAATTGCTCAAAGAAACACTAGGATATTGAATATGTTGGTATTTCTTTTATTCCAGAAGAGATTAGATTAGAAACATACATTATACTAGTAACAAAGTTATCTATTAGATTTATAAATAGATTAGAGTACAGGTTTTTTTTTAGTTTTTCTAGTTTTTAATGTTTTTAAATAATCAATAATGCTAATGGCTTTAGATATCTATTGATTGCTTTAACTTTAGCTTTGTTTATGCTACCCAAAGCTGCTTGTTTGGTGAAATGCACAGCTATAATTAGACAAATAAATACACAAAATATACTGTCACTACCATGTTTTTTTCAGCTGTAGTATATGATAATGACAGCTAGATGATCAGAAATGATGGAGAAAAATCAATGTCTTTGAACAGTGGTGCTAGAGAAAACTTTTTAGTGTACTGTAGCCCTCCTAAAAAATAAACTACTAACTGAAGTAAAGCCAGGCTGCTCACCCAAATGCAGTAATTCTGTAAATAAAACTAAGATACTGTGGGTACATAATACAAACTTGCAAGAGTCAGTGGAGAAGATTTGAGCTTATGAGGAACTCAGACAGCAGTTACTGATAGATAAGCCTGGCAAAATGTCTGTCAGGTCATGAAGAGTCAAAAGCAACTGAATAATTATGTTTTCTTTAGCACTTGAAAATAAAGAATTCAGTAAAAAGATTTTGTTTTCAACTATAACAGTACAATATTAATTAACAATATAAATTGGTTACTTCAGAACCAAATACCAAGTAGAAAGATATTTCAATCCAGCTAAATTGATATTTTTTTAAAGAACCAAGGTCAAACTCCCAATTAAAATCATAGGAAAAAGTATGGGGAATCAATCATTTCCTTCTGTTCCAATCTAAACTCTACCTTATTCATGCAATGTCCCAAAACTCTCCGAGGTAAATGACAGTTCTACTTAATGCCCCCTGCAACTACTGATGATTATTATCGTAGGTTGTAGGTATTTTACAGTATTTATAGGTATTATTATAGGTATTTACGGTACAAGTTGCCCTTCCATAAAGCAAAAAAAAAAAAGGGGGGGGGAAGAATTTGAACCCTTCCCATCCAAACATCCACATAGAAGTTTTGGTATGACGTATTGCTGTTATTGCATACTATATTCCTGCCACACATTCCTAATTAAAGTGACTTTTATTTTCAAAGCTTTAAATCATTTAGTGGTTCTTGCCTATGATGCTTAACCACATCTGGTGCTGAATTTACCCATATGTATTTTAAAAACTTTTTTAAAAGTATGCAGTTATATAAATCCCTTTGAAAACCATTTGCTACAAGAAACTATTAAATAAAAGAAGAGTTCTTCAAGAAATGTCTGGAACAGCTAACCCTAACTTTGCTAGATAATATCTGGAAAAAAATTGTCCAAAAATATTAGTTACTGCAGCTGATACATATTGCTAATACCAGTTATCTAAAAAAAATGATACTGTCCTTATTGCCAACCTCTCATATCCCAAATTGGATCATTTGAGTTTTTCACTGCATCAGCAATTACAACTACCAGCAAGAAGTCCCATTCTATTCAAATCACATGCAGGAAAACTTGACAATTGTTTTCTTTCAATGAATTTACAAATGCATTATTTTTGTTGAACATTTTAATAAAACAAACAAAAGAATACTGGAAGACTTCAAAAATCAATTCCAAAACAGCGGAGTACACTTGGTTTTTCCCCCCCAAACAATTAACTACTATTCTTTTCTCCATATTTCTAGCATGTATCTCATGCGATTTTTATAAATGTCATATGTATTTCTACCTCAAAATCCACTGTCTGGGTTTGAGTGTAAGTTAAGAATTTGTCAGCCCACTAGGTGGATGAAAAATGGAAAGGCTAAATCTACTTTCATTGAGATTGTCTATAACAAGAATTTTGCAAGTCTGTTGTGCTGTACTTACTGCTTATTGTTCAGTAAATTAGGAAGGTGTCTGCCCAAGTCACTTCTGAATATTATCTGTTTATTGTGGGCTTAAAATAAGTTATCTCCCATTGCCCTGGTAACAGAACTTGCATATCTCTATGAAGGTCATCCTTCTTACTCTCTACAGAAATATTAGAAGAAAAACTATCCTCTCCCCTTCTGTACCTCTGAAAAATATCTCTAGAGGATCTTAAAATTAGATAACTTGACAACTAAATAGTTTGCTTAGGAAGCTTTCATGAGATCTTGTGCATAGGAATCCACTATCAGAGAGCCACCAACCTGTCTACCATCTTCCAAGGCAGACTGTTCCATTGTTGAACAGTTATTACTGTTAGGAAATTGTTTCTGATATCTGATATCTTGTACTTTAATTCCACTATTTCTTGTTTTGCCTTCCTTCAGAGATCTGAAAACATCTATCTATCTATCTATCTATCTATCTATCTATCTATCTATCTATCTATCTATCTATCTATCTATCTATCTATCTATCAAAAATTATTTGCCACCCATCCCGTATCCAACTACTCTAGGCAGCTAACAACATAAAATATTGAAAAACATTAAAATCATCTATTACCAAAACACAACAAGCAAAAACATTAACAGATAAACTCAAGGAGACAAGATGGCAAAGAAGAGAGCCGGACACAGGGGGAGGGGTTTTTTGAATTTTAATTAGTCAACCACCTTTAGTATGAAGCTCTCCCCCACTGAATCTCCAGCCATCTGGCAGAGCCAGGTCTTAAGGCTCTTTTAACACATCAGGAAGGTGAGAGCCAATCTCACCTCAAGGCATAAGATTTTCCAGAATTTCAAAAAAATCAGTGCTCACAACGACTAAAAATTCTTTAAATTGTAGTTCATCTGAACGATATTTGACCAAAGACTGTATTTTTGACTCACAGCTTCAAATATGAATGGTAGCAATCACAGTACTGTAAAGTCATGCTCAAAAAGGTAAGAATCTGGTCCAAGGACATATTTAATCTCAGGTATGAAAAGCATGAAAACTGGGATTCAAGGTCCTGCTAGATCTAAATAAAGATATAACATTTCCAGATATTTTTTTTTAATTCAGGTGATCCTTTCTTTTTAGTGTAATTTGGAAAAAATCAATGTATTATATACAATTAAATGTAAAAGTGTTCAGTGGTTTCCCACTGAATATCAGACAATAGTCTTTTTTCATATCTATGCAAATTCTTAGATGGGTAAAATAGAACTTACAAGGATTTCAGAACTCTTGTTTGCAACAATGATGTATTTCAGCTCTATTTATGGCTGTCAAAATAAACTTACAACATCAAGAGAAGTTCCTTCCAGTATCCAAACCTTTAGACTTGTTCTGTCTAGGTAATCAAGATCACGAGTTCCTTGTTTCTATCTAATCTCTGCTGGAATAATGCACTGCTGCTTATTCCAGAGCACTTTCAGAATTTTGAGCCTCGGTCATATTTCTAGAAGACAAGAACAGAACCACTATACACTTGATTACAAATGTGTTCAAGATCTCTCACAGACAACAAACACACTGATTCCTTCTTTATTCACTCATGAAAATGCCAGAGGAATTGTAGTGATCTTGGTAGATAATTTACGAAAAAATATTTTAATAAAGATTCTCCATGAAACAAACTTAATCTAGATAAAATTAAAATCTATTTTTCCCAACTTTTCAAAAAAAAATAAATAAGAAGGATTTAGATTCCCTTCCCAATCTTTCTGACCGTTCTTAAAATGATTATCCTTTAATTCTCTCAATTTTTATATACAAGAAACTTTACATGATATATTTTGAATGTGTAACAATGTGCCTTAAAAGCATTTCAACAATTCTAAAGGAGAAAGTACTTGATAGGGTGTTTTTTTCAGATTTTATCCAAAACTTCTAATTTTCTCACTGGAAAAAAAACCTCCCTGCCTTGCAAAATATTTACATAGTTATAATACACTTCTCCAGTTGCCCACTGAAACTAAATAAATAAATATAGAAAGCAGCTTAGGACATGCTCAACATTATTTGCAAAATACAAGTATTTCAAAACAAACAAATCAATATGGTTACAGTTTTTCAAGCAATAGATGCCAGACATTAACAATGGTACTTCCATCAACATAAATTTCCCAAAAAGCAATGTTCTATATTTTCAACAGAAAGGATTTAAGAAAGCAAGACTGAAAGAGCTCAATAACGTGAAGAGCTACTCCACTGGGTGAAAATTCAGATTTTCAGTAGCTCTCGACACTGCACAGAAGTTTTAATAGAACCTTCCGATATTTTGATTTTTAAAAGTAAAATAAATTTTAAAAGTGTTCCTTACTCTGCAACAAACGCTCTCTCCTCCGATATCAGTTATAGATTTTTAGAAGAGAAACATCCCCAATAGTGTACTTCTGAACAGTACAGTAATTTCAAGGAGATAGTCTAAGACTACTCACATTCTTGAAAGATAGTGTTAGCAGCTGCCACTGTATAAGTAACAAAAGTAAAAGTATTAATTTTGGTAAAGTGCAGGGCCTTTTCCTATTGCAATAATTCACAAAACCATCAAGGCCCCTGTGTAAGTCAGACTGAGTATGTTAAAGTCTCATGAGCCAAATACGAATTCCCCAAAAGACAGTAAAAGTTACAGTCATTATTAGGCCTAAAAAAATAGGGGGTGGGTGGGTGTTGCAACGTAACAGGCATTATGCAAAAAAAAATATTGTCCCGCATTCCTGATATGAATTTGCATAAATGTGTACAAGAATCTAATACGTACATCCATACAGTCTATTTATTATGTAACGTGCTTAGATTTGGACAATACAGCCGTGCGGATCAAAACCTCCTTAATTTATTAAAACAAACGTAATTAACGAGGTAAGAATTAAACAACAATTTTCTTATAAAACAAGCCTTTTCAAACTGGAATCCCCTTCCCCACCTATTGGATTTCAACTCCCAGAATTCCCAGCCAATATGGCATTGTCAATTACAGGGGCGGAAGGCATCACCAGCCTGCAAAAGGTTGCTACGAAAAGACCCACCGAGCACCGGCAAACCCTTCTACCATCCTCCAACGTAAGCACCGAAGACTCCGAGCAGACGTCTGCAAATGGGAGTAGTGCACATATTCCCCCCCCCCCCACCCGGAGCCTTAAAAGGCGTCCTCCTATCGGACCACAAGCGCCGCCCGCCCTTTAACTACATTCATTGGCCTGCGCGATAGGATCGCGCTACAGAGGAAACAGAGGGGGAGGGTTGATCCAAGAGCGACCTGGGGAGGGGAGAGGAGAGGCGGGGGTGTCGCAATTTCGCGGGACTCCCCCGACAACGCCTCGCCTCTCCCAAATTACCTTTCATTCAATCCGAAAGACGCACCGTAACCGGAGACGCGCCCCGCCGCCGCTGCCGGGAAGCCGCTTTAATTCATTCTCCACAGCTGAGGCCGACGCAAAGACCTCCCCAAACGCGCACCGCGTCCTACCGCCGCCCTCAGCCCTCCTCCTCGGACAGGAGAGGTGGGCGTGCAGGGAAAAAAAACCCAGGCGGGGAAGGGGCGTGAAAGCCCCAAGCGCGCACTTTTAGCCCTTTCCTGGAAAGGTCGGAGGCGCGCCGGGTGGAGTCCTACTGGAAAGGGGGCGATGCGGGAGACCAGCACTCCCAACGTAACAGGCGCGCACCTCCGGCGCTCGCAGCCTACCTGCCAGAAGCAGACTGGCCCAGAGCCTTGGGAGAGGCGGGCGTAAGCGCGCGTTAAAAGAAAAAAGAAAAAAAGGGAGGGAGAAGCACTAGCGAGCGAGCAGCTCGCCTCGGCACCCGGTCCCCCCCCGCCCACCACCTGGTTTGTCTTCAGAACTGGCGCAGCCGCCTCCCGGCAAGCGAGGGGACGGAAACTCTTGCGTTACTCCAGTGTCGAGTCGGGGGTTTCTACCCAGGGGCTGTTCCGCCTCCCCGCGCGCCTGGGAGATCCAACGCCCGCCAGCCTCGGAATCGGCCTGGCTCCCCAGAAGAGGAGGGGAAAAGAGGAGGAGGAGGAGACTGTTACGCCTCGGCTAGGCGCATCCGCAGGTTATCATCATCCCAAAGCGAGCGGGCTTCTCCAACGGCCCCCTAGTGCACTAACCACTCACTTTGGTCAAGCCGCTTTCCGCTCGATCTGCAAAGAAAAGTGGA
The DNA here is from genome assembly GCA_032468155.1 of Oxyrhabdium leporinum. Lineage (NCBI taxonomy): Eukaryota > Metazoa > Chordata > Lepidosauria > Squamata > Cyclocoridae > Oxyrhabdium > Oxyrhabdium leporinum. The sequence continues at coordinate 137,189 of JANHFL010007910.1, forward strand.
GCTCTTAACCGGAGAGGGGCTGCCCCCGTTTAAGGTCCACCTAGGCTCTCCACCTCCACCTCCTGCTAGCCTAGCGGCTTCTGCCAGGCAGGCGCCTGATCTGATCTGATCCCCGCCGTCCCTCTCCGTGTCTGACGCGCTCGTTCTGCAACGTCTGGAGCCTGCAGAGGTGCCCACTTCGACTTGGCCTGCCGCTTCCCTCTTCCACGCGTATCTCAGCTGGCCGGGAGGCAGCCGCCGCTACAACAAAAGAATATTATGGGCGCAGATCACCAGATCTGATGGCCCCAGTCAAGAACAGCTTTTCGGAGGCATGCAAAGACAATAACGGCCAGACGATTTATTGTACATGCAAATTTAAAGGAAAAGATGACGCGATCAACCTGCCGGCGTCAAATATATTTGTTTGTATTTCAGTGGCAAGCCTTTCTTCTTCTTCTTTTTTTCCCTCCACCCTGATGTGCTGCTTGCAGTGTTCTTTCTGCAATGGCTGCAACTGTTCCAGAGAACAATACTGGGTGACTGGTGACAGGATAGTGCAGGCAACAACGAAGGCCAAATGATGGAGGTAGAAAAGGTCACGGACATTTTGGAAGGGTAGCATTGCGTTTGATTTCGTTTTGGTAGAGAAAACAGCAATGCGATTAACAAAGCAGCGTAATAAAAATATGACAGCTATGATTAGAATGAAGATTAACAAGTTTGACCAAAAAGAGGAGATTTGGCCTGCTGAGAATGGATCTGTTTTCTCTCAATCAGTTGAAAAGTAGCAGTGTAGCTTTTGAAAATTTTTCATGCTCCTGCAAAGGAAAAACAAACAGCAGGTGCAAGCATTAGTAGCTAATTATGCCTAGGTGTTTATGCCTAGGTGTTAATTCATATACATAGAATTACTCAGATGTATTCTTCATATTTTTTTTATTCAGATAAAAGTCAATTTGTCAAGACTCCTGGAATGTAGACTTAATCTTTTTTTGTGTATGTGTAAAATATAAAGAATATCAAGATGAAAACAGCAAATCAAGAAAAACTTGGGAATATGCATATTTATGCTTGTATTCATACAAATGTGATTTTAAAAATATAACCATTTTATATATTCCATGTTTATATTCGGAACATTTTTATAGGTAATGATTTATTTATGTCCCTTTTAAAAAAAGATCTTAAGTATAGGTCGTTTACTATTACATTATTTTTTTGCCATAACATTTGGGGCAGTAGAATTTTCCATTCTGATTCAAAGAAAGAGGTGCTTGTATTTTCTAGAATTGTTCAGTTATATAGACCTAATAACCAGCAATAGGAATTTCTTGTATTGCAACAGTGAAAGTCTTATGTTTAAGGGTAGGGTTTTTATTTGCTTATTTGAATGCAGAATTTTTAATTAAGTTTAACAAAATATAAATTCTTTGAAGAGGTACAGACATTTTATGTAATTTTTGGTCATAAGGTGCTAAAAGTAATTTTATTGATATGAAACTATCAGTCTATTCAATAGTATTTATAACGACAAAAATATCTACTATTCTGTGCCAGTTTATTATGGAAGTTTAGTAGAAACAGAACCTACAGTAGCTTCCTGGTTCTCCAAACATTTCGTATATTCATTTTCTTTATACATAACAGTATGACCGTACTACTGTGATCAGTGGCCATATACTCTAATAAGCAGAGGGTCCTCAGCCTTAGTTATAATCAGTAAGGTTGCTTACAATATGCACATGTAAATGCCTATTTTCTATTTTATAGGCATCTTTTATTTTCTTATATAAAATTCATAAATTAAAACAATTTTAGCTTACGAGCTTTATTTGCATGCTTGTAGATTTACCTGCTTCTGAGAAAAGTGCCAATCTTTGTCATAATCTATATTCCAAAAATACCCAGAAGCATTAGAAAATAAAATAGTGAATAATTGCTGTAGTGAGTAATTGGAAGTATGTCCACCTATCCAAGTTAAAAAACAAATAAGATGAGGTAATAATAGCTTAAACCAGTAATCAGACACATTATAAAATACAATACATCAAATTAATACAGTAGCTTACAATAATCTAATATCACAACTAAAGCCTGAGTTTCCACGGAGTGGCCTAGTATATTAGAGGGAGTAACATTGAGTAATCTCATCCGATTGCCTCCTAATAAGAGAATGTTTTGTGATTGGCCACAACAATCATGAAAGCCATTTTGTGAAAATACCATAAACGTAGAACTGCAGGATTATTCATAGGATGTAATAGTATGTGGGAAAGACAGTTGGGAGACTATGTGAAGAGATGTTGTCATGGAACAGCCAGATAAGAGACAACATAATTTTTGGCTACACAGTGGACAAGGCAAACAGACTCAGAAGAAAATCTCCCTAGTTTCTCAGGCTGTAAAGGAGTTAGGTGGGGAGAGCATTGTATTTTCATACTTGCAAGATTCTGTCAATGTAGCTTTACAATAACAGAATTAGTTTATCTGATTCCTACCTGGTTTACCCATAAGGTCGATATCAATCTTCTGTCACTATAGCTTTATAATACAGTATAATTAGTTCATCTAGTTGTGATTCCTGCCTAGTTTACCTCATGAGGCCAACATTAATCTTCTGTATGAAAGAAGATTCCCCCTCCCTCATCTCCTTACAGCACAAGAAACTAGGCTGATACTGAACCTCTTGCCCTGCTCACTATCTTGCTGCAAGCTATGCTGTCCCTTATCAGACTGTTTTCTTCGCCCAGTCTCTCAAGGTCTTTCCCACATACCATTACAAAGGAAAAAATGAAGTTCTCTTCCAAATCAAGCCCTAAAAAAACCTGGTGCAATAACCATGTAAATCATTGTAGCAGAACATCTAAGCCAATAAAATGGAAACCTGGAGGTTTCAAAATTTCCCCCAAATTGTACAAATCTTCACAAGTGGTATATGAGTCTTCACAAGTGATCTTGGCCCACCACCTGCTTTGGAATAGCAACTTGGTAGTTCCTCTTACCACCACCAGTTTCCTAGGAGGTGCCGCACCTGATATCCTTCCCCTAATACTACTATGCAGAACAAACTTATCACAACTGATGCTGCTTTAATCAGAAAATTGTATCATTTACTACTCAAGACATGAAAAACAAGGAACGAAACGCTTTCATAAAGCAGAATATAGCAAAGACAGTTTCCATATGAGAGAAATGGATGTTTCTTAAATATAATACATAAATAAATAATACAAATTTGGATATCTAGTCCAGGGGTGTCAATCTCAACTTCATTGAGGGTCGTATCAGGATTGTGTTTGACCTCGGGGGGAACAGGGTGGGCATGGCCAGCATGATGTCATTCATGTCAGGGGGGCCTGTGGTGGCCCAAGTGCTCTGCCAGTGAAAACGGGCTCCCAAGCTCCGTTTTTGGCTGGGAAGACGTCCTGCAACCCTCTGCCAGCAAAAAAGGTTGGGGGGGGCAGCGTGCGGCTCTCGTGAGCTCTGTTTTTGGTTGGGATGGCCTCCTGCAACCCTTTGCCAGTGAAAATGGAGCTTGGGAGGGCTACACACAGCCCTCGCGAGCTCTGTTTTCACTGGCAGAGGCACTGCGAGTCGGTCCTTCGCTGTTTCCAGGACGGGCCCGCGGGCCAGATCTAAGCACCCTGCAGGCTGAATGCAGCCCCCGGGCCTTGAGTTTGACACCCCTGATCTAGTCAATGGTCAAATCGTATTAATCTGACTTTGTGGACTTTAATATGAAGTTACTCAAGTTTATGCTTCAACCAGTGGTGGGATTCAACCAGTCAGGGGTTTGTGGGATACATAATTAAATGTCATTTGCAATTCGCCTCTGATAATCTTGATGCGTGTATGTGCATTACACAAAATGACCGTTCTGGTGGGAGATAATCATTGTGCATTTAAATTGATAATTTTTGCAATGAGATATATCAGTTGGGAAATCCAAACGTGTCTTCAACCAGGCTGGTTTGCGTGAACCGGATGTGAAATTCTGGCTTGCCCTGCCCCTTCCAGGAGTCCCAATGCTCCCCGTTTTAGCTCCCAGGTAAGTGCAGGGAGGCCCACTAGGCCCAAAATGGGGCACGGGGCTACAGTGTGGGCCTCCCATGGCCCATTTTTGCTCCATGGGGCTGCTCCCTATAAGACTGGGGCACCCAATCGATCTATTCGCTGCCTCCCAGCTGATCGGCATGGTTAGTCTATTGCTACCTCTCAGCTGATCGGCTGGATCTTCTTTTGTTGCCCTGCACAGGAGAACAGAGCTGAAAAGCAGGCTGGGGAGTGGGCTGGGGAGGGAATGGGGATTTTTCAGTAACCTTCCCCTGGAGCGGGGAGGGAATGGGGATTTTGCAGTATCCTTCCCCTGGAGTAGAATTCTGCCTGGGGAAGTCTGGGAATTGAAGTCCATGCACCTTAAAATTGCCAAAAATGAGAAGCATGGGTCTACACTAGAACTTAGGATTTTCCATTTCTGTTTTATTTATAGTTTAAATAAATCAGTTGTGGTTTCCTTAACAAATAGTGATTAAAGCGATATGAACCATTACCGGACTTTTTGTGAGAAACTGAAATGTTGATCTGGGCTTTGATGATTAGATATGGGATTATGGAAATAATGTAGAGAAATGTTAATCTTAGAGTAAGAGTTTGATATATATATATTTATTCATATCTGTACTAAAGAAGTTGGAAGTCATTTTCTTCAGTTTTCCTTGGTTTTGGTGGGGTTTTTCTTTCTTACACTTTCACTCTTTTTCTTTCCTAAGTCTTTTCTTTTTTCAAATCTGTTTTTTATTTGTTTATCCCTTAGCCTTGTATTTTTTGACGTATGAAGGATCAAATACTCAGCCATTATAATTCTACATTCCTTATTTACAGAAATTGTATCAAAATTTAGCATGAAATCCACTGGGAGCCAGCTCATATAAGGCAGGCTCACCCACCCTGGCCACGCCCACCTGGCCACACCCACCTGGCCAGTCATTAGGGCAGAGAACTGGTTGTTAAATTATTTTGAATCCCACCACTGGCCATGCCCACCCCAGACCGACCCAGTCACATGACCACCAAGCCACGCCCACACTGGTAGTAAAAAGTTTTGGATCCCAGCACTAGTTCACCTGCATGGGAATGGCTTCTTGAATCACCAAATATCACGGCACCAAAGTAACTACTCCTTTCCTGAGTCTTACAGCAGAATTTTAATTTGATGTGATAGCCAATTAAATGTAAAGTATAATAAGAACTGTCACAGAATGAAAGAAAACAAACAACCCCAGTTACACCCTGCATTTTATTCATTTTAATTTTTTTTTTAAAAAAAATCTCTTTATTAAACTGAAAAGTGAAAACAAAGAAACAAAAGCACAAGTATTGATTTCAACGCATTCCAAACACTATAGCATAATCTACATTAACAAGATAATAACTGCAAACATAAGACACAATACGTAGAGTTTAGAAAAGAAAGGAAGTGATTAAAAGAAAAAAAGAAAAAAAAGAAATTGCATGGAAATGTATAATCACAGGCAAAATCGAGCTGGATTCAGCACCGCCCCTCGCAGATCTATGTCAATGTGTGTTGCATTTAAATTAGCACTCAGAAGTAGAAAGAAGGCCACAGCCAGTTACTAGAGGGCCCTCTTAGTCTTTGCTTCAGAGAAGGAAGAAAAGCAAATCTCCCACCCCGTTTTTTTTTGTTTTTGCTTCAGTAAGTTTAGGGTCAACATTAGACTTCAGAATAATAGAGCTGGAAGGGAGCTTGGAGATCTTCTAGTCCAACTCCCTGCTCAGGAAACCTGCTGTCCCACTGCTCAGGAAATCCTATACCAGGAGCGTCAAACTCAAGGCCCAGGAACCGGAGCCTGCCCATGGGGTGCTTAGATTTGGCCCACAGGCCCACCCTGGAAACAACAAAGGACCGGCCCGTGGTGCCTCTGTCAGTGAAAACGGCCCCATGTTGAGTGTGTTGGCCTCCTGCATCTCTCTGTCAGTGAAAGCAGAGCTCTGTTTTCGCTGGCAGAGCGCTGCAGGAGGCTGTTGTGGCCAAAAATGGAGATTGTGAGCCTGTTTTCGCTGGCAGAGTGCTCGGGCCACCAAAGGTGCCCCCGACACGAGTGACATCAAGTTAGCTATGCCCACATTGGCCACGCCCACTCCACCCCCCCATCCCCCCGAGGTCAAACACAACCCTGATGCGGCTCTCAATGAAATTGAGTTTGACACTCCCTGCCCTATACCATTTCAGACAAATGTTTAATTCTTCTTAAAAGCTTCCAGTGTTGGAGCATTCACAACTTCGGGAGGCAAAAATCGTTCCACTGATTCATGGTTCTGACTGTCAGGAAATTTCTCCTTCGTTCTAGGTTGCTTCTCTCCTTGATTATTTTTCTGCATGTGTGCATTTCATCCCTACTGTCCACTTGTCAATAGATTATTTTTTCTCTGCCTATGTACCTTTATTTCTGGGTCCCAGGATACTTTATGCTCTTTAATCCCACACCACTTAATCCATTCTTATCATATCAAGTCTTTATATCAAACATGGGGGATCCGAAATCTCAGAGCAGCATGCAAACACTGATTGTTTCTTATGTATTAGGTGGGATTTCCCTGGACTTCCATCCAATTGTACTTGCTAAAAAACAACAACAATGCAGTTTCCTAACACTTTGAGTCCTGAAACTTTGGCTGCGTTCCTACAAAACGCCTAACCCATTTACAAATTAATTAATTTTCTGAGTTTGCACAAAATATTGAACCATAAGCCATCCAGCTGGTCCATTTTCACACCCTACTACAAACCATATTAAAGGTTAACACTAAACTTAGTTTATTGTACAAATGTGGCCAATAGTTCATTTATAATGGATTAAACTGGTTGAGTAAACATATTGATATAATAGTACAATCTGTAGAGTCAGCTTCATATGGTACAGTATATTTAAAAAACAATGAAAAGAACTTCCCCAGTTGTTCCCTAATGCCAGGCAAATATGTGAAATCCTGCTTCTATCCATAATCCCTTGGCACAATTTCCTTATTCAGTATTGTTTCTCCTCCCACTTTTCCCAAAATAATAGTGTATGTATACAAAGTAGTCCTCGACTTACAACAATTCATTTGGTGACCATTTGAAGTTACAACAGCGCTGAAAAAAGAGACTTATGACTGTTTGTCACAGTTAACAACTTTTGCAGCATCGCCACTGTCGTGCGATCAAAATTCAGATGCTTGTCAACTAGTTCATATTTACAACAGTTGCAGTATCCCGGGGGTCACGTGATCACCTTTTGTGACCTTCCGACAAGCAAAGTCAATGGGGAAGCCAGATTCATTTAACAACCGTGTTACTAACTTAACAACTGCAGTGATTGACTTAACAATTGTGGCAAGGAAGGTTGCAAAATGGGGCTAAACTCACTTAACAACTTAGCAGTGGAAATGGTGGGTTCAATTGTGGTCGTAAGTCAAGGACTACCTGTATACAGTAGTCTCTGGCCACACTAAAAGTTGGCAGTCTCCGCTTTCTATTTGGTACCACAGCTAGAATGTCTGGATTGGATGGGGAAAATCATATTAAAGAGTTATATTAAAATTGGTTATCTATCAGAAACTGGTAGATATAGGGTGAAAGCAGATAAATGTGCTGGGGTGGTAGAAGCACAGCCATGGCTGAAAGGCCAGATAGACATCCCAGCGACTGTTTAAAAAAGGAAATGTGTGAATAGCGGCTGCAATTCTTTGCTGCTGCAGGCAAGGCAAAATAAATAGATCCAAAAGTCAGGATCATTTTCTATAGTTCATATAGTAACAGTAATGGAGAGTAAGAGCTGCATTGTTTCAAGAGGTCGCAGAAAAATATGTATGATTTTTATATGAAATAAATGAGAGTTTTATTGGCTAAAGCTCTCTCTCTCTCTCTCTCTCTCTCTGCCCCCCCTTTCCCCCCCCCGCCTCTGAAAAGTGGCGCATAGATTTAGGTGCAAGTCCTAAAAAGTGCCTGGGGAAAATTTTGCTGCCCAGGGAGATCAAGCACCATGAAATTTGCATGCTTGAATTAATGTAATCTTTGGAAAATGTATCCAGACACCATTCCTCCTTTCATGTTAATTAAGGCTGAATGCACCTATCACTGAAATAGTAGGATTAATCAACGTGTTCGTTAAATGTAGATTAAAAGTGTGGACTGCAGCTCTAATTTTAATCAACTGCCCATTGGGGGAAAAAAGAGTATTTGGAATTACTGCAATGACTGAGATATTTTTTCTCTCTCTGTTAGTCTCTTCTCTCCTCCTTTTCTCTTCTGCAGAAAGAGCAGATCGCCTAGGACAGACCTCCTTTTCTGGACTGGATTCTGTGACTGAGTCATGTCACGTTAAGCCATAGCTTTGGATGTATGTTCCTCCATCGCCTGTTGGAGTTCTGCATTTCTCATTCTGGAGACCATCATTAAAACATCCATGTGTTGAGTTCAAAGTCAAATGGTTCTTTTGGATTCTATCAAAACCTATGTAGTTTAAGTGCTGTGTTGGACTATGTGACAATTATACAGCCACTTCCCTCAGTCTAACCCGTGTAGCCTGGTGATTGGCTGATCTCTGTGACAATTAAAAAAGAATTTTCCCACATCAGATCTGTCTTCAACAAATACTAAAGGACTGAGCGTTGCTGTATTAGGTCACATGGGAGAATCCTGGGCTTAAATTCCAACTCAATTCTTACTTTACAATATTTTGGTTAAGATCAAGGTGTTGGATACATCGTACCTGTCCACCCTCTTTTAAATGCAGAATAGAGAATGGATCACATGACTTCCCACTTTCTATTTCGATAATGCTTCTGCTATGCCCATAAAATCTGGAAAAACTAAAGAGTCCTCCCTTTGGGACTGTCCATGCTAATTATCCACAGTACTTTTTTTCTGGAAACTTCTGTATATTTTGTCTTTTTGGTGTTTAGACATAGATAATGTAAACTACATGGACTTGCCCATGCAGTCACCAGACATAAAGACTGTCTCAAAGGCACACACAGATACAAACAAAATAAATATTTGCCTGTTCATTTCTCTCTCTTGCCTTTGCCTGCTTTTAATCTCATATTGCCATTTTGTATTTTATGTTTTTTGGGGAAGTTTTATATATATAAAAGTAAATAAAACCTGGTCCAGAGCTATAGAACAGGCAGTTTCTGGATTCCACCATAAATAAAATGTATCAGACTTAATGTATTTGATTTTTGGAAAGTTTGATATTAGTTGGCTGCACAGAACTAACTGAATGCTAAATCTGTAGGGGAAGAAGAGGCAGAGCCTGAAGGCAGAGCCAAGAGAGGACTCAGCCTAGAATCGTTCCATGTCCATAAATGCTCCAAGTACAGTCCAGCCTTCAATTCTATTGACTCTTATCTAGCACCAATTTAGTGCTGACCATTAGTTGACCAGATTCTTATGCAAGGGCTTGTGCAACACATCTTCTTAACTGGAACTTAATGTGTGATCCTGATTCTTTGTGCCTGACAAAATACAGATGAATAAGACTGGGGTATCCAGAAAGTGGCCTCTTGCCCAGCATTTAAAAAAATTTTTGCTGCTCATCTCGTGGCAAGGCGACTCTTTCTGAGTTGGCTTTGTGGCCAACACTAAGGATATGATGATCCAGTTTTTTCCCTTACTGTATTCTTGCTGTCAGATCATGAAGCTGGTTCAAGAGAGCTCTGGTTTCTTTGAATTGGTATGTGGGGATCTGTGTGAATCAACTAAACACAACCTGAGATTCTTTTTTTCTTCCTCCTTGGAAGGTGTCAAGGATATTCCATAGGGATTTGATTACATGGATTGCATTGGATTGGTAAAGCTGATAGAAGGAGGTTGCGATACTGGGAAGTTTCATAAATGAGTTGGGTTTCTTCTTTCCACATAGGTGTGATTCAGATGGGCTAGCAGTGCTGTACTGCTTGGGACAGTATGACTGAAGGGATATGAAATATTGCTGATGAGAAATTATCTTGCAAGCTGCGTGTTCATTTTATTGAGAGTAGGAATTAGATGCCCATAAATCTTTCCAAGAGCTTTTCAGGTGCTTTTTACGGCTGGTGCGTGCAATTTATTGTATTGTATGCGGGGGGAGGGGGGGGGAAAGGATAATTTAAAAGGACACTGTCAAATGCACTTTATGACTTGTATTTATTTATTTTTAATCTCCTTTGTTTCCAAACGGTTCCTTGGCAAGGGGCAATGCAACTCTGCATTGCTGAATGGAGGCAAATTTGGAAATTTAATTTTATTCTCAGTTTTCCAGGGCAAGTTTGGAAATAAACTGGCAGAGAAATTAGTTCTGCATACGTCCTACAGCACAAAATGTCATGCTGTGAGTGTGAATAGTCTTCTGTTCCATGGTACTGATCATTGATATTGCACAAACTCATGTTAATGTTGCTATGTGCATATATGTCTTCGTTGTGTGCTCTTATAGTCATCCTTTTATTTCTCATATTCATATTTTTTCAGTTTTTCTGTTGCCTAAAATTGTTGCTGTTTGTAGCTCCTTTCTTTAGCTTAGCCTCATGACTCCCATTTAATTAATTATTTAATTACAGTATAGTGCAGTACTCATAATGCTTTTAATGTATCATTTGAGGAACATTGTAAGCTAGGATAAAAAAATTGGCAGCTCTAGAATCTTCTTTTAGCTGGAAAAATGTGCTTCAAATAAATACAGAATAACTGCCTAATTCACAAAAATGAAAAATGTGGTTATATCCTTTGAAGAGCTTGCAATTCTGTCCATAAGGCAGTCTTGGTTTTTACTGTATATGTAAATATAGAGTAGAAAATACAGAATAACATTGATGCATCTGTCAGTTTGGGTTTTCTGTAGTTTCCTGTTTCGTCAACTTTTAAGTTTGCTCTGCCTCCTTAAGTATGATTGTGCAGATTGCTTCTAATTCATTTGGATTTATCTTCCGAAAATTGGTGCCTTTTTGTGTGTATATGCTAGCTATATACATATATATACATATATACATACATACATACATATATATACGTGTGTGTGTGTGTGTGTGTATTATTGACAGAAAGGAAGTACATCCAACTTTTGAGAGGGATAATGAAGGAGGGATCATACAAGAAAAGCCTGGTTCACAGCCAGAGAATGGATTATTTTTGTGTCTCACCACAAATAGAATAACTTTAATTATCTTAGACATATAGATTAGATTTATGAGGAGACCCACACTGGCTTAGGAAAATGTAGAATAAAGTGTGAACTTGGAAGTACAACTTTCATAAATACAGGAAGCGTTTTTTTAAACTACGATCTAAATCAAGTTTTAGCATAAAACTTAGGGTAGACTTTTTGAATCTGTACTATTCAGTGTAGCAAATAATTGGATTATCATGTATTAAAGATCAGTTAAGCACTTTCCATTTTGTAGAGTTTACACAACTTCTCTGCAAGTCTGTGAACTGTGCTAATTTCCCCCAGTATCGCTCTAGCAAGGTCTGGTTTCTCTTGTTGCCTTTTGCATTACTGCTGTTGAAAAACTGAAGCTCACAGTGGGCTCAGCAATTACTGGTAGCAAAAGAAATATAAGGCAGAAACAAGTATTGCTAATAAGCTGACACATTAAACAATGAGTCACGCTTCCATAAGGAGCCTGACTTGAGTTATAACCCTAAATAAACAAGCTGTGAGAAACAGTTTACAAACTATGAATGTGTTACTTATTTAGCTGCCATGGAGAAGCTGTGATCTGAACCCTGAGTTGTATTTAAGTATCTAAAGCAAATGCACAGCTTGATATTTTCAAAGTAGTGGGCCCCATCAGCTTGTGCTTAAGCTTTCCAATTAAGAACAAATATGGTTTCCAATTCAAAGAGCACAAGGATGGTTTTTCATTAACAATCTTCTCTTAGGGATGTTAACTTCAAAAGAAAATCCCACTATGATCTACAGGGAGCAATCCCAGGCAGAATGCTCATGGGACTGTAAACTTCATTGTGATATAGGGATTCCTGCCTTGGGCGGGGTGGGGATGGGTGTTGGACGAGAGGACTTGCAAGGTTCCTTTCAGCCCTATGATCCTATGTTGAAACACAGGTGCATTACCCCAGGTTTCTATTTACACCAGTGGAACCCTTTCCGTGATATCACCGAAGTGCCATTTTTAATGTTGCAGAAGAGGGAAATCATTAACTACCTGCATATTAAGGATACAATTAACAAATTTAATTGTAACTAAACTTACATTAAATCAAGAGCAGTGTTTGTCCTACCTTCAACTATTTCCTTATTCTATCTCCATTTATTTTTGCTTTGACTTCCCATGTCAGCAGATGTGCGTTTGACAAGTCAGCAAGTTTGCGGATAAGAAAAGAAAAAAGAAAGGAATAATCCTTATTAAAAATCAATAACTACAGTCCTTATAGTCAAAAAATGCATCCAAGTATAAGCAGGCATTTTCAAAAACTTTACGGGTCTCAGACTTGCCACATGTTTCACTGTAGTGGAATATAAATTGAGGATTAAACTCAATAGCATAGAATATGAATCACACCAGCTTCTAGGACATCTCTTTATTGCAAAATCCATCCATCCGTCATCCATCCGTCTGTCTGTCCGTCCGTCCATGCATCTTATCAAATGAATCTACCTATCTCAAACCATATGAATGTAATTTATCATTCCTGTCTCAGTCGTGGGCCCTCTAGATGTACAGAAATACAACTTCTTACTTAGCATGGCTTGTAGGGAGCTAAAATCCAAAGCATCCAGAAGATGGCAAGTGAAGGAAGGCGAAAGCCACTTGCTGTTGAAATTCATGGATGGATGGATGGATGGATGGATGGATGGATGGATGGATGGATGGATTGATTTTGCAAGTTGGTCTGGCAGGTGGATCTAATGGGTAAATTACATCCAAATGGTCTGAGATAGACTTAGATAGAGTTACAAATGGATCTCAAAAATAATTTCAAGCAGAACAAAAATTGAATAGCTTGCAATTTGCTGGGTGACCAACCTGACCCTGATCTTACACTACTACTGTAAAACAGAATGATGTAAAGAACAGCTGCTTCCTTATATAATTGTGCCTAAATATCTTTATGTCCTATCCTTGCAAGTTAACACCCATCTAACTTTTATCGTCTTGATGCAATTTCACTTCTGCCCATGATACGCCCATTTCACAGAAACTTCATGCCTATCTGTTACAGGAACATCAGATAGTCTAGATAATAATAATAATAATGAGTCCATCTATTCAGTATGATCTACCTAAGCGTTTTGCATACAAAGTCTCTGCAGCTGAGCAGGTTCTTCCCTCTCATTGCATTTCACCTATATGTTCACTATAGAATTTTTAGAGTAGGAATATTTTTAAAGCACATACAAACTCAGTAAAACGGTGAATAAATTACAGATCTGGAAAGTGCAACAAATCAAAACCAGCAGAATCTTAGTGCATAATCAGATGAAAGGACCTTTTTGGACTTATTTACAATAAGAATTTACAAGAGAGCATTCCGGTCAATGTTGAAGCATATGCACCCTTAAAACAATCCATCTGTTTTTAATATTCAGATTATCATTAGTTTCCTCATTCATTTATATTTCAATCGCTTATTTTTTTTAAAGCTCCTGTTTGCATTGCTTTGTTGGATTCTGGAATAGATACAGAAGTATGGCCACTAAAGGAAAAAAAAAAGTCTGCCAGAATTTCTCCTCTAGAATGCCTCCAAATGGAATACTTTTTTTCGCATTCTAGGAGAAAAAAGGAGTAGATATGAGAACAGTAACTATTATTGAATGCCATCATAATGGTCAATGAAAATAATATCCGATAGATCATCTTCAGTGGAGTCCTTGGTGGGTGGTCTCTGAGCTTTCTTGTTTTCCTGCTGACGTTATCAAGTTGTATAATGAAATGTTTGCAATGAAACTGCCAAGCTCAGAGAGCAGCAAAGACTCAACCCTGTTCAACCCTGAGCAACATATAGTTCAACCCCGAGCAACATACATTCTTTTCTATTAGATTATTTTCAGATTCATTCTTATTTATTCAAGACAACAGTCTACGTTTATTCTAAATTTCACGGAAGCTCTTAATCGGGAGAGCAATACCACACTTTTGAAATTTAAAAGCCTGAGCAGAAAGTTCATTTAGAAAGTATCAGTCAATTCCTGTTGGACCTAGTCAAAACTTATAGGTTACTTTTTTAACTAATGGACAAATTTTGACCAAAATAAATAAAAAGCTCAGATAAAAATGATTAAAACAATATGCAAGAAAAACTTGTTTTTCTATATCAGTTTGCTTTCTTAACGATAGAGATCCACAGAAAATAGAATCGCCTTGTGACGAGAGGGCTGGCAAACAAATTTAATAAATAATAATAACCCTAAAGCATCATTATCTGAACTCATATGTTCTACATATATTGGTATATAGCTCCCTTTAGTCTGACTTACAACCACAATTGAGCCCAGTTTTCCATCGCTAAGCAAGGCAGTTGTTAAATGAGTTTTTTTCCCATTTTCTGACCTTTCTTGCCACAGTTGTTAAGTGAATCACTGCAGTTGTTAAGTTAGTAACCCGGTTGTTAAGTGAATCTGGCTCCCCCATTGACTTTGCTTGTCAGAAGGTTGCAAAAGGGGATCACATGACCCTTGGACACTGCAACAGTCATAAATATGAACCAGTGGCCAAGCATCTGAATTTGGAGCACATGACCATGGGAATGCTGCCACAGTTGAAAGTTGTGAAAAATGATCATGAGTCCTTTTTTTCCTGTGCTGTTGTATCTTCAAGCAGTCGTTAAATGAACTGTTGTAAATCAAGGACTACCTGTATTTCTAATCAGCAGGCTAAAGATTATGGGAGCTGCAATTCAGCAGAACTGGAATACGTTGGATTGGGAAAGACCGATTAAAAGGATTCTTTTCTCTACGTTCAAGCCCGTATCTGAGATCATTGTGGAGATACGTCCTTTTCTCTATCTTCCACCCACAAATGGGCCTGTAGTGCACAGGTATTTGTCACAGCAGCAATGTCAGCCCCAGCACCCTTATTTTATTATTTAAGTTACATCTATCCTGAATATTCTCATGATGTTCTAGGCAGCTCACAACAACAATAACAACATTATTCTAAAGCTCCCAAATTTAAAGTAGAAAGCGGCAGATATAATACAGAAGCTTAATATGATAGCTGCGAGAATGCTTATGTCTATGTGCTGGCAGTTTTAATTGTGCCTGTTTGTTTTTTTTAAACAGAAAATATTGCAAAAACATGAGATGCTTTTGTTGTCAGTTTGGTTTTTGGGGGAGCATGGCATCTTTCATATTTTGATCCTATCTCTATCTTATTCTGTAATTGGCTGCGTTATTTCAGCCAACTGTTTCTTCTGTTCAGGAGCGATCTTCAGGCTGAAAAATGCTGCCTACCCCTTGCTTCGAACATTTCCAGTTATTAATAGAAATATAGCACCAAGTGCACAAAGGAAGTAACACAGAAAAATTAAGAGACAAAGAGAGAGAGAGACAGAGACAGAGACACAGAGAGAGAGAGAGACAGAGACAGAGAAACACACACACACAGAGACAGAGACAGAGGAAAGAAGGACAATTTACTTGCTAGATTTTTTATTTTAAAAGCTGCTTAGTGAAGAAAGCAGGGAGATGTTTTTTTTTAAGTGATGGAATTGGGCTGATTTATATATATCACCAAGCTACCGAAGTTAGTCAACTGTTGTTTATGGTTTACTATTATTAGTTAACAAACCATGCTTTAAAACAAATCACCAACCAAGTGCAGGATATGAACTCAGCTGGCGAGTTAGAATACTGGTTTACCTGGCCCAATGCAGTCTGTAAAGTAGAAGCTTTTTACTCTCCAAGCTGAAGGGGAACACAAAATCGTTTGATGCAAGGCACCGTTGCTTAAACTAGAGGTGTGGCTTGTCCCTATTGGAACTGTAGACCATACAGGATTTTGCCCCCAATTCCACTGCTCTCCCACAGACGGATGGGTTAGTTGCATGCATGGCTGAGTTCTTAAATGCTCAGACGGTCTCAGTCTCCATTGTGCATGCAGAGCAATAATCAGCAAGTCACATATTGGAAAGAGAGAGAGAGAGAGAGAGAGAAACCTAGAGTGGTGGTGATAGGTGTTTGAAGACTTTGGTCCATGCTTAGGTGAGTCTGGATGGGGAATAATTATAATGATTAATTGATTGGGTAGTAGAAATTAGGAACTTATTGGGTTTGAGTATTTTTGGGGGGAAGGGGGGGGCAGGTTTAATTAGAAAAGAAAAAAAACATGGCATGATCAATTATAGAAGAGAGGAGTTATGACAACCTAGAAATGTTTTTTTCAGTGCAGAAATCCAAGTTCTACTGGTGGCAAAATCCGGGGAGATTTCCTCTGTACTATCATACTAAGGATGTTCAGTTCAGTTGCATAGATCTTGAAAGAATGAGTGGGCCAGAGCGGTGTAGGGCCATAGGCCTTGTCCCATCCCAACAACTCCCTTTTTATGACCCTGTAATCCCTTATTTCGGGGTAAAGTTGGGGCAACTGGATGGAGTTTGCATTTACTGGCTGAACGCCCTTCCTGATGCCATGCAGAGTTCACAGCAGATATTTTTTCTTTGTGTCCTAGGAGAGAAACATCTGCCATTAACTAGGATTGAACTCTCAACCTTCTGAGTGGGAGATGAGCGTCTTAACTACTAGGCCACCAGGCTGCTCATTCATCCCATCATCAACACTGCACATAAAATCCTTTTAGGGAGAATGAAAGACACATTGCAAGAGGAAGAGGTGCAAAATCAGTTTGGGTCAATGAAGGAGAATATTTATAGCTCAGGGTTAAAATGAGAAGTCCTTGGTGCACTCTGAGATTGGTTGTTTTCTTGCAGATGTTTCATTACCCAAACTAGGTAACATCGTCACTGCTAGTCACATCACAGTAGCACTGATACTAGCACCATCACAGTAGTACTGATGATGTTACCTAGTTTGGACATTGAGCAACTGAGAGAGCACCAAGGACCCCTGAGTTGGTATGTGGCCTGGCCTGGGATTTCCTGAAGGTTTTTCTGGGATTGGTGAGAAGGCTAAAGTGAGAGATATTGTCATATTTACAGAAAAATGAGGTTCCAATTTCTGATAATAGAATTGCCGAAACTATTAGAGAGCTACTGAGCTCCAAAACAAACAAGAATTTGGGCACATGACATTAGAGGATCATTACTTGCCCAGCCTTGAAATTCTGTCTAGAGCTTTTCAATTTTTCTTGCAGTTATCCACTAGAAACAATAAACTAATTTTCCACTCCAGGCTATCTCACAACTGAGAAATATTACTTTTAAAAATCTGTATGTAGAATGGTTATTTTTGCATCCATAGCAAAATGCAGTTGTGTTTCATACTTTGCTGCAAAAAAACTCACATTTTGTAAGCTGCTCTTTGAAAGTTGGCTCACCTTCTCCATGTAAAATTAAACAGTTTCCACCAGGGCTGCAAAAATCTTCATCACAAATATCTGGACAGCCATTAGGTGGCAGGAATGAGAACTGTGACGGTTGTTCAGAGGCCGAATTGAAGAAAGGCCGATCGATGTTGAAAAGGAAGTGATTATCAGGGAAAGGATGTTTGAACCCAAGTGTACTTTCTTTGCAAGTAAGGGAAAAGTAAAGGTAAAGGTTTCCCTTATCCAGTTGTGTTTAGGGAGTGGTGCTCATCTCTGTTTCGTAGCTGAGAGAGCCAGCATTGTGCGACTACACTTCTGCAGTCATGTGGCCAGCATGACTATGTGCTGAGGCACACAGAAAACCGTTACCTTGCCATTGATGTGCTACCTATTTATCTACTTGCATTTGCTTGCTTTCAAACTGCTAGGTTGGCAGGAGCTGGGGCCAGTAATGGGTGCTCACCCCATCACGTGGCGCCCAGGTCTCAAACCTAGTCTTTCAGCTATCCAGCTGACAAGCTCAGCGTCCTTAACTGCTGAGCCATCACTTATTTATTTATTTATTTAATTTATTTTTACATTTATATACCGCCCCATTCCGAAGACTCGGGGCGGTTTACAGCTTATAA
>JANHFL010007910.1:165035-179781 GCA_032468155.1 Oxyrhabdium leporinum
TCATTCTGATGTATTCACATCTGCTGAACCTTGCGCAATAAATCTTTCCTTCGTTTAGAGGACTGACTCGTGTCCTTTATTCTGTAACACTAGCAAATGCTTCCTTTTATTTTCTCGTGTTGTTCAAACAGCAGTTAGTCTCAAAGGATATTAACTAATAAGAAATAAGATACTTTTAATGAAACTATTTAAAGCAGGATTTTTAAAAGGCATCTACTATTTAAAATTATTTCTTTAAGCTCTCTCCTAAACTCATGCTGTTTTCAATGTAATTTCAGGCTCCATTAATTGGGTAAATAGAGATGCAAGCTTTGTAATAGTCTCAGCAGAGTTACCCACCCAAATGCATTTTGTTAGGAAATTTAGCTAGGAAAATTAGCTAATTGCTCAGAATGCCTGGACACACCTATGGAACAGATTGTGTTTTCCTTCATCGTCCCATCTAAAGATAATCCAGATCTCTGTTGGGGAAAAAAAAGAATGTACACAATTACATTGCTGGCTAACTTCCTGGAGACGTCTTTGGCTAACTTCCTGGAGACGTCTTTGGCTGTCTGTTCAATAGGACTACCTCTGAGCTCTGTTTCAAATAAAAGCAAACATTGTAAAACTCATACACTTTTAACTGCTTGATTCTAAAGGGAACCAACCTAAGTAATCCATAGAACTTCTCCAGTAATTAATTAATTTAATTTATTTATTTAATTACTGTATTGAATCTTACATTTGTTACCTAGATATTTGGGGATTGCAATTTTCAGGATCTTCAACCACCACGGGAAGGCTGGTCATATATACAATTCATCAGTCACATCCTCTTTTTGCAAGATTAGCTTTTCCCCACTTGCCATTCTCCTGCTGAGCTGGGCAATACAATATATATAGATTTCCAATAAACCAGGTAAGAGGCAGTCTTAACCCATCTGGAGTTGGGAAAGTATGCTGCATAGCTTCTAGCAGAAAAAAAATCTTCATTTTGTCTCTATTGACTCTTCTAATATGCAGGTTCACTAGAGTTCTAGTATTAATATAAGAAAAGCATCCTCATTTCATTATCTCAGCCTTCCTCTACTGCAGTGGTCCCCAACCTTTCTGGCTCCACAGATCAGCAACAACAATGGTGGTGGTGATGGCAGCAGCAGCAGGAGGAGAGGATGATTTCGGGTGCGCAACCTAGCTCCGTATATAAACAAATGAACCTTTGCACGCTCACCTGCCAGTTGTGTGGCCTGGTTCCCAACAGACCGTGGCCCACAGGTTGGGAACCCCTGCTCTACTGACAGTCTCCAGACTTATAGTATTATATTCCTCATCATTTCTAGTCACTTCAATTTTCCCACTCAGTGGAAAATCTAACTTTTATTCCAAAGCATTTGGAAGCCTAAAATAGCAAAGCCTTTCTCTTTACACCATACAAGTTATTGTCATGGTTCTGTAGAGCTTATTCCTTAAATTAAATCTCTCTCACACTCTTATACACACACACACACCATAGCTTTCTTCCTGAAGAAGCTATTTCAACTCCCTGCTGACTTTATTTAGAACTTCCCATATTCAAAGACATGTAGAGCTGCCTTGGTTCAAAAGTGATATTCTTCTTATATTTTAATAAGGACCATGGCTTATTTAACGGAAAGGGAATAGAGATACTCAACACTCATTTTAAAACGCTACACAAAACTATAATGTCAAAAGGTATCAACCACACCTCTATTTGGAGTAAGAGGAATACTATCTCTTGTGATGCTGAAGTATCTTTACAGGTGGGATGGGTGGCAAGCAATTCTAATAAATAATAATAAATTATTATTATTTATGCTGCTAATAAATAATAACTATTTATTTGTGCTGCTAATAATTTTTTTTTTTTTAAAGTTGCCACAACAAAATATCAAAATTCTTATATTTTTGAGATAGTATGGAAAAGGCACATAATATCAGTCCTAAGAGTTTAAAACCTGGCTAACAAAAGTCTGAAGTAACCAAATACAGAATTTGCTATTTGAATTCAGCATTAAAAAAAGAGACCACGTGTAAGACAAGATCACAAATAAGCTGAGCAATTGATTCCAAAATTTTCAAAAAAATATTTTAGACACCTGTCCACCAAACTGCCAGCTAGTGCAATAGCAGACAATTATACATTCAGTGATAAAATAAATTAACTTTCTCATAACTAAGGATAGTCAGTAATCACTATTTTCTGTGATTTATATCAGCTTTTATCAATTTGGCATCCTATAATTGGGTTGAGGGTACAATTCATAGAATTTTTAGAAACTAGACATTCTGGG
The DNA here is from genome assembly GCA_032468155.1 of Oxyrhabdium leporinum. Taxonomy (NCBI): domain Eukaryota; kingdom Metazoa; phylum Chordata; class Lepidosauria; order Squamata; family Cyclocoridae; genus Oxyrhabdium; species Oxyrhabdium leporinum. The sequence continues at coordinate 167,330 of JANHFL010007910.1, forward strand.
AGTTGTTGTCCAGCCCACATATTGAATACAGGGTTAAGGCAGGCCACGTTAAAGTACGAAGAATGTTATATCATTACTGGTTTCAGATTGAAAAAAATGAGGTAGTGTAAAAACAATAGGAAGATTCTAGGTTTGAGCCTATTTTGAAAGCCAAATATTAATTAGACTTTTATTTTATTGTTTTATTATTTTATTTTTTATTTTATTTTTTATTTTTTTATTTATTTTCATTTATTTTTATTTATTTAATTGGTTAGCATATGGTGTACATAAGCAGGGAAGTCTACCCTGCTTTGTACCACAGAGTAGTTCTGGCAGCCTAAGATTGCTAGTTCATTTTGTTCATGCAGATGTGCTATCCACAGTATAGCACGGAAGCAAAACTAGCTTTGCAACTGCTGGTCAGCAGCGTTTGTAGATGTTGGGTCATCCAGGTTTTCTTCCACCAACCTTGCCTCAGATCTGGGTAGGACTGGCCCCGGCTCCTGCTTCTGCATGGAATGCTGCTAGCTTTTTTTCACCAGAGTGGTATCTATTTATCTATTTGCATTTTTACATGCTTTTAAACTGCTATGTGGAGCTAGAGGCAAGTGATGGGAACTCACTCAAGAATGGATGCAATGAGTTAATGTAATATGAATACAAAACTGATTCTGCAATAAGTAATTTGAGGTGGTTTGTTCATAGAGTCATACAGAACAAAGGTCAAATTGCCAACTACAGGAAGGAAAAGTGAATAGATTGAGACAAAAGGGAAACCTGAGAAAGCAACAGTTAGAGGGAATTTATTAGATTTTCAGAAGGAATGGTGGGAAGTTTAGAGAAGGCAAAATATGAATTGTTATATGGACATGATAGAAACAGAGATGATTTCGGGCACAGAAAATATAATGAACAGTGTTGATATTAGATGAAATTAGATTTACTTTTCTTTTCTTGCATCTCATGCCTATTTTGTGATCAATGTTTCTTAAATTCTTTTTGCAGTTTGTATAATATTGCTTTCCCTCTATTTTTAATTATACTTACTCCAAAGGGGATGAGTATATATGTTTGTATATAATTCTCAGATAAAGCCTATGATGCTTTATTACATAAGATCAGTATCTTCTCAGAAATGGGAATATGCATTAATACTATTTATTTCACTCAGCTTCCTTGAGTAACTCTCTTTTGGACCCTCTGTAATTTCCAACATTGCCAGCCTGTTAGTGGCCATGATCTTTAGCTGATTACAGAAGTGTTAAAAAAATGATGGAAGAAAAATTGTACCCTTTTGTTTTAGAATAAGATCTTAATGTTCTATAATTCCCATGCTTCCTCTTTCCATTATAAAAAGATCTCATACACCTATTTTAAAGAATTATACAAACATAAAAGGGGGAAACTAATTTTTCTATAAAAATGATAATTTGTCAATCAGGTGGAAAGCCAATAATTAAAATGGATATGAAGGTGTACATTCTTCAAAGAAGGGAAAACTGGAGTAGAGTGAACTAATCTTTGTTCAGGTTTACCAATCTTTTTTTAAAGCTTTAACTTTGAAATATATTTTTTTAAAGTGATTTAGTAAGGAAGTGTTCATCATGTCTTATCAAAATATGCAGTGCCATGCACTGCACAACAGAATTGTAATGCTGCATTTTGTATAGAATGTATTCACCATTTTATTTGTAATACTTATTGCTGACTTGCATCAACAATGGTGGTACCAGCAAGATGAGAGAACTGCATTTAACCAGCATAGCTGACTTCAGTATCTTTCTTTCTTACAGTTTTGGCAAAGGAGAAATTTGTGTAGAAAAAGCAGTATCTACATCTCTCCTTGCTCCAGAGAATTTTTCAAATATATTAAAATGATAAAATAAATGTTATTTTAATTAATTTTATTACATTTCATTTAAATACTTAAATTATAATTACCCGGTATACATACATACTTAAATACATACAAAGGCTGATTTAACATACAATATATATCTCATAATTACGTATAGAATTTAGTAGAGTTTTCATTCATTTTGCATAGATTTAACCCATGATTATATCAAACTTCAAACTCAGTTTCTGTAAACAAGACAGTAAGCAAAAGTATAGATAAAGTCTGATCAAATGTTTTACAAGAGGTAAATCAGTGGTTTGAAAAGTGTAGATAGTTCTAGGGCTGAAGTTAAAAATGAAAAATTAATAAGGAACAAGAGTTTGCGTAGATAAAAATTCCACATCAGCTAAAACCTGAGGGAGTATTGAACATCAACCATCAGAACACTTTTTCAAACCACTGAATATTTCATGGCATTTTTGGGATCTCATCCTTTCTTCCTGCTCACTTTGGCACAAAGTTAACCTACTGTCCATTTTTTAGAGGACATGGCCTCATGATACAACCTTTGTTTTATCCCCAGTTCCCTAGGAAGGCAACCTAAATTTGTCTTCAGCTATTCCAATTTCAGATAGTGTTTTCCATCTTCTCCCAACACAATTCTCGGCATACTAATGATCTACAAAGCTGAATTCATAACCTTGGTCTTAATGCAGTCTGCATTTGGTACCTGCCAAGGACCTATTGGGTAAGTGAAGATGCTGCAGCCACAACTTTCAGTTATAGGGTACTGCCCTTCATGCCCATTTTGGCATAGACTTCAGGAAAACCTGAACATCAGGCTTGTACAGAAGCATCTGCCTTTCTAGTGCCTGACCTGCACTTTGCAATCTGCCTTTCGTTCTAATCTGTTTATTATTATTTATCTATTAGATTTTTAACCTGCCTTTATTACTTTATAAGTAACCCAAGGTGGAAACATACCTAATGTTCCTTCTTTCTATTTTCCCCACAACAATCGTGTGAGGTGGCTTGGACTGAGAGGGAGTGACTGGCCCAAGTGATTGCTGCTTTGTCTTAATCTTTCCCTGCACTTGGCTTTAAAAAATCAGAGCAACATTATTCTTGCTTCTTTTCTTCTTTTAGTTTTGGACCCACGCTGCACGCAAGAACAATCTATGCCGGTTAAAGGGAAAATATATGAAGTAAATGGGAGAAGATAAAAAGCTTGAGAACCATTGGCTTAAACAAATATAAATGAGCTCATTCTCTCTAATCTTTTATTACTGAAGTTGTACAGATAGTGCTTGTTTATGAATAACAACTGGGACTGGAAACTTGGTTCTTAAGCGAAGGTGTTCCTAATGAAACTGCACTTGGGCTCGTGATCATACTTCAGCTTTCCTTTGCTTTACAGACCTGCAAAGGTCGTAAATGTAAGAATGAGTCATAAAAGTACTTTTCTGTTACCATCATAACTGCGAGTGAGCATTAAAAATACCACATAATCTACTCAGAACTAGTCTATTGTGAGCCCCGGACTGCCAGACGGCCTGGGGCCGCCATTCAGGCAGGGCAGGAGAGGCCGCGCGTGCACAGACAATAATGGCCATGCTGCTTTGACACACTGAAGGGAAGGAGCCCGACACGAAGGAGCCTGACTTGTCTACATGCCTGCATTGCATCCCTGCGTCCCCGACGAACACCAGTATCCGGCTCTGGGCAAAACAGCTGAGCGGCAGCTCACCGGGTCGGGGTGTGGGTGGCGGCTCCGGGGAGAACAGATGCTCGTTGGATCACAGCTGAGCATCGGTGCATGGAAAGAGACAGACACCGAGCATGATAGGATGGGATGGGTGGTTAGGGGAGTGACCAGTAATTAACCGGGCATGGCCAGTAATTAGGAAGGGCAGGGTATAGGTGGAGCACATTTAAGAGGTAGGCAAACTAACCATGGTAGCACAAACTTCGTATTTTGGGGGGGATGGTCACTTCGTGCCAGGTCCGCAGTTCCAGTAAACATTTAAAAACCAATTTGTGTTGCTGGTTTTTCTTCCGTAGGACACTGGAACATGACATCTATACTATTAGGAGACACCCGTAAGTGTTTTGTGCAAAACACGTTTTTCAGAAGTTAAACCAACCCATTGCTTTTGCTGTTGTGCAATCTTTTCTGCCAAACATTTTGTTAAAGTAGGGTCCACTTTTGAGTCAAATTTGTTGGCAAACCAATGCCCATGGTTGAGGAGCCATCTTAGTTCTGCAGTTCCATAGATGCACACACTGCGAAGATGTATACCAGTGCAGGGAGGATAGAGAGTGTTCTCATGGTAGTTCCATTTCACTAAACGGGTTTTGCTCTGAAGATCTGTGATATCTTCAGCTTCTCTTGAAATCTGCCCTGGTACTCCAGGCATACGAACAAGTGTTGCCCAGAAATGTTCATCCGGTGAATAAGTATCCTTTGACCATTCCAAAAAATCTTGAACATGGGAATTGCCAAGAATATATTGTACAAAAGCTCGACATAAAACAAAGTACGCACTGCCTACAAAAATTTCAATATTGTGTGGAGGTGGACTCTTTGAAATATTAGTTTTTGCAGGCATCTTCATATATTGATAAAACTTTTTTTGAAGTTCATAGTGATGGGTAAATCTTTCTTTTTTACTACTGCTTGGTCTTGTAGTCTCCAACATATTACTTCCATTAAGTCTCTTAAGTTCATATACCAGCTCAAAGTTTGATCTCAGGGGAAAATCTTGGCCACACAAATTAATTACATACTTCCATGGAACTGCAGATTTCAATAAATCAGATAGACAATTCAAGTCTGCCTGCAGCCTTGATATATAGGCATAATCAACCACTTCCAATTTTGATGCAATGAATATATTAGAGAAACATTTAGCCAGATTCTCCAAAGCCTGTTTGAAAGCGTCAGAAGACTTTTGATCATAATGAATACAGTAGACATTCTGACTACTATAAATTGTATGAATGAGCCGCTCGACCATTATGGCATCTTTGTGAACAACCAGAGAATAAGCTAAAGGGAATTCTTCCTCTTCTGGAGAAACGGCCTGTAGGTGATATTCTCTAATTGTTCGGTATTCCTGGCAGTTACTGGTCATTGCTATAACATCTTCATCTTCTAAATCAATAATCTTTTTTCTCTTTATCACTAAAGCCTTTCCAATCTCCATGGGATCTTGATCATAGATGAAGGAACAATTAATTTTATATTGGTCATATTTTTTTAAATGGCTGTACTTGTTTTTAACAAACGATGAGGTACTTAAAAATGGTTCTACAAAGTACGTATCTTTGTGAAAGAATAAAATCCAATCAACTTTGAGCAGCAAGAGCAGCACAACTATTAAAAACACTATTAAAATATGCCATCGTATTGAACAAATATAGAAGCACTTGCATTTCTTCATTCTGTGAAAAGAAAGACTCAGACAAATTAAAGACCATTCTATATGTTTATAAACAATACAAGAGTTAGCAATATAACTACGGTATTTCAGTGATAACATAAATGCATTTCCTTGTATTTCTCTCCTACAATTGCCAGTAAAATCCTGTAAAATGCATTAACACCGTGTAAAGGTTTGTATTCCTGATTCAAAATTTTCTAGTCTTACTTCAGGAATGGATCGTCTATGGTAGGTTATCTATGATCTCCTTGGCCAACTTTTTTCACTTGCTTTCTTGCCATACTTTTTCTAAGAACTGCCTCTGCTCCATCCCATTCAGCAGAAGTGGCTTTTCTTCTTCCCTATCAGATGTCTCATTTGCTCCTACAAGAGTGAAAAAAGATTTCTTTATGCCTGCATTACAGAATACAAAGTTTTGTAAAATCAATTTTGGAGGAAACCCTCCCAAAATATTACAGAAAATAATGTTACATGGACAGTCAAGGGACCCAGTTTGGTCCAGTGGTTAAGGCACCAGATTGGAAAGTAGGAGACTGTGAGTTCAAGTCCTACTGTAGCTATGGAAGCCAGCTGGGTGACCTTGGGCCAATCACTCTCTCTCAGTCCAACCTACCTCACAAGGTTGTTGTCGGGGAAATGAGAAGAGGAAAGTGTGCTGGATATGCTCACCAGCTTGAGTTATTTGTGAAACTAATAAAGGCAGGATACAAAATAAATAAATAAATAAAATAAAAATAAGGAGAGTGCTATTCACTTTATGATGAATACTAGGATATTGTTGATTGGTGCTAGGATGTCTTAAATGTTAAAAATAGATACAACATTCCCAGGTTTTCATTCTGACCTGTGGGTTGGAGCCTCCTGAAGTCAGTGACTCTGATGTTATTGTGAGACAAGGAATAGCACTTAGGCATATACCGTTCCATAGTGCTTTACGGAACTCTCTGAGTAGTTTACAAATATTAGCATATTACCCCCAATAATCTGGATCCTCATTTTATCTTGGAAAAGTGTAAGGTGGAGTCAACTTTGAGGCAGTCAGGATCAAACTCCTGGCTATGGGCAGAATTTGCCTGCAATACTACATTCTAACTACTGCACCATCATGGTTCAAGAGAGGAAGAAAGCAAGAGAATAAATAATCACGAATGAAGGTGAATGGGCGTGTCCAAGGATAATATTGCAGGATCTAATCTCCCGTTGACTGGCCCAGATTGGATCCTACAGAATAAACAGTGTAAATTGCACTCTCTAATGAGCCACAACTCCCATTGTTCCTCGCTATTGGCCATGCTGCTAGAGATAGTAAATTGCAGTCTAAAATGTTTTAAATGTCGTATTAGATTGGGGAAGGATGGTTAAATAAATTATCTTTTCCTTTCTTTGTGATCAGCCAGTAACAATAAACATTTATCTTTGTTTATTGTTTTGAAAAAAAACCTGCAAACCATAGTATGACATAAATACGGTGCTTGATTGTGAGCTAAATGTATCACTTTGAGACACATCTAGGTACGATGGCAATGTTGGGAAAAGAAACCAATTCTGGAATAAGACATTGCAATTAGAGGACGCTATTACCTTTACATCAGTTATAGTTTTGAATGATTTCCATATCGGTAGTCCTTGACTTATGACGACAATTGAGCCCCAAATTTCTGTTGTTACGTGATACAGTTATTAAGTGAGTTTTGCCCAGATTTTATTACCTTTCTTGCCACAGTTGTTAAGTGAATCATTGAAGTTGTTAAATTAGTAACATGGTTGTTAAGTGAATCTGGCTTCTCCACTGAGTTTGCTTCTCAGAAGGTTGCAAAAGGAGATCATATGACCCCATGACATTGCAACTGTCATAAACATGAAACAGTTGCCAAGCATCTGAATTTTGATCTTGTGACCATGGGGATGCTGAAATGGTTATAAAGTGGCCATAAAGTGTGTAAAACGGTTCTACCTATGTTCTAGTGTGCATTCATTCATTCATTCATTCATTCATTCATTCATTCATTCATTCATTCATTCATTTATTTATTTATTTTATTTCACACTTCTTAACCACCCATCTCCCTCAGATAGGGACTCTGGGCACTGTAGAATATAATATGGTATTTCCCCTATTTTATTTTAACAAGGTGCCTTGTTTCTTACGAAAAAGGCTTAAGAAAAATAAAATGGCCTAATACAAAGGTGCTTGAAGAATAATGGCTAAGTATTAATTAATCTAAAATTGTGCTAATGCATTCTCTTCATTTTCTGAAAACCCATTGCTATACATATAGGCTATAACATTAGTACAAAAGATATATTATCCACTTGTGGCCCCAAGAAAGTGTTCGTGTATAACCACAGAGCCTATACAAGAATTGCGACGTTTAGTTTTCAGAAAAGAAAGCTTCTTAAAGGCATGGGAAAATAACCATATTAAACATGGTTAAATTAATTTTTCCTAGTTTCTCATGTCAGGCATATCACTCAAAGTTCAAGTGTAGATTTCAACCTGAAAAATATTATGTACTGCTATTGAAAAGATTTGTAGCAAACTTGTCCCAATTATATTGCAATTAGAAACAACTTTATTAAAAAGGGGGGGGGGGACTACCATGTGGACACAGACAGAATTCAATCCAATATTCCCCGTCTAATATATTCACTGCCTGTGCAAATATTATCAGTAAGGAAGCCCAAACAACAGATCAGATCCTCTCTAATTTGTTGAAACAGACCGTTCAAAAACACACTGTCAGCAGAGGATACACATACATGGGAATTGGCAGTATAATGGCTTGTTCAGCAGTGTTCAGAAAGAAAGTATTGTTCAGTCTTTATTCAAAATCTGCAACAAGCTGAGAACTTTGACTCAAATATACTGATGAATGAATAAAAAGTAAACCAAGTTAATGTTTGACTGATTCTGGAATAAATACTGAATACAGTCATGTTTATAATGAAAACAAAGCAAAATGAGGCAACTTCTTTTTTTAAAGCACAAGAAGGCCGGATTTAACTATGAGATACAGTATTTTAACCTTAGAAGTAGGTAGAGTCACCAGGACAGAATTCAAAAATGATGAGATATAGCTGATAGGACACCTATGGCCTTCCAGATGTCCCTGAAGTGCAACTCCCATGTAACTTTCCACTAGCTAGATGCTAGCTAGATCTACTCTACAGAACTTCAACGTTTTTAACATGTGAATAATGAGGCAATTTTTTTCTTCTGCATATGTATTTGATTTTCAAAGAAGAAACTATCATTTAGAAAATTAGCTTTACTAAGAAACAACTATTTTCAATTTAGATTTTTACCGAAATATTTTATAAAACAAAGAGCAATTAAGAGCAATAGAAGATTAAGTACTTATATAAAAGAGGTGATGGATTTCCAATTTTCCTGATCTTCCTTACTGTTTATTATTGCATTCTGCATGCTACACACAACATTTAACTGCGTTACAAGGAGTAAGAGGATGGATACCTGACAGTAAAAAAAGGGAGAAAGAATATATCTAGGTGGCCTGGAAAATGTATTAGAGAATAATATATTACAAGTAATCCTCAATTTACAATTATTCATTTAGGGACTCCTCAAAGTTACAACAGTGCTGAAAAAAAGTGACATTACATCCACACCTACGACTGTCATAATGTCCCCAGGGTCATGTGATCCAAATTTGGGTGATTGGCAACTGGCATGTATTTATGACAGTTGCAGTGTCCTAGGATCATGTGATCACCATTTGCGACTTTCGCAGCTGGTTTCTAACAAGCAAAATCAATCTGGGAAGCTAGATTCACTTAATAATCATATGATTCACTGAATGACCACAATGATTTGCTTCATTGCTGCAGGTTATACAATTGGCACGACTCACTTAACAACTGCCTTGCTTAGTGATGTAAACCAGTCTCAATGGTGGTTATAAGTTGGGACTACCTATACATATAGAGTGTCTGTATGACATGTGTAGTATAGCAAGACATGCCAAACTGATCCACAAGGATACTGTAGATCAGGGGTGTCAAACTCGCGTTGTCACAGCGGCGTCCCATGACGTATCGGGACTTTCTTCCCATTCACTAAACCGGGCATGGGCATGGGCATGGCCAGTGTGTGACACATCTGGCCTGCGGGCCAGCAATTTGACAGCCCTGCTGTAGATGTGTTCTTCAGAATAGGTTGACTCCCTCTTCTTTGTGGCAGCCCCTGAGATATTGGAATACTGCTATCATATCACCCCTAGTCCTTATTTTCATTAAACTAGACCTACCCAATTCCAGCAACCATTCTTTATATGTTTTAGCCTCCAGTCCCCTAATCATCTTTGTTGCTCTTCTCTGCACTATTTCTAGAGTCTCAACATCTTTTTTACATCGTGGTGACCAAAACTGGATGCAGTATTCCAAGTGTGGCCTTACTAAGGCATTATAAAGTGGTATTAACAGTTCACATGATCTTGATTAACCCTGCTAATTCAGCCTAGAACTGTGTTGGCTTTTTTCGGCAGCTATAGCACACTGCTGGCTCATATTTAAGTGATTGTCCATTAGGACTCCAAGATCTCTCTCACAGTTACTACTATTGAGCGAGGTACCACCTAAACTGTACCTTTCCATTTGGTTTTTCTTGCCTAAATATAGAACCTTACTTTTTTCACCATTGAATTTAATTTTGTTAGATAGCACCCAATGTTCAAGTCTGTCAAGATCCTTCTGAATCTTAAGCCTATCTTCTGGAGTGCTGGCTATTCCTGAAACTTGGTGTCATATGCAAATTTAATGAATTCTCCGTCTATCCCCTTGTCCAAATCATTGATGAAGATGTTGAAGAGTCAGAAGATTGCAAAAGGGGATCATGTGACCCTGGAACACTGCAACCATCATAAATACGAATCAGTTGCCAAGTATCTGAATTTTGATCACATGATTACGGAGCAGCTGCAATGGTCATAAGTGTGAAAAATGTCATTCGTCACTTTTTTCAGTGCCGTTGTAACTTGCAACCTTGAAGTGAGCTACCTGTACCCCTTTGAAGAATTACCTGTAGTTTGAGCATGGTGGTTAATCCCAAACATTGGCTTATTCAAGTCTGTCAAGGCAAATAGATGCCTGAGGTTTAAATGAACTCTGCCCTACTGTGTCCACTCCTGACACTGTCTGTATTTTGGACATTCACCTTTAGAAACTGGCAAGCTATCTGGGAACAATAGGAAATTCACATCCGAACTTTAACTAGCTAATTGATGTATGTTCTTGCTGTCGAGGTATCTTCTCAAAATGTTGAATTTCAACTCTCACGAACACCCTAGTCCATATACTTTTTCCATATTGGTGATTAATGAACACAGCCTGCTTCTAAGTCTTATCTCCATTTTGTGTTAATCTAGAAAATCATTAAGATGTTTCCCCCCCCTTTTTTCTTTTATAATGAAACAAAGGAACACAATCAAGGCACTGTAGGTTAGGGAAGAGAAATAGTCTATCCCAATGTTTCTTAACCTTGGTAACTTAAAGTTGTGTGGACTTCAACTCCCAGAATTCATGGCTGGTGGGGGAATTCTGGGAGTGGAAGTCTTCACATCTTCAAATTGCCAAGGTTGAGAAACATTCATCTATCCTATGTCTTTGGTGTTAATCAGGATACCTGGCTGTATTTTATTAACTAGCATTATGGCTCTTTGTCCTAGTTCCATCATCTATCAAACCATTACTGATCAATTTTCATTGATGACAAAAGGTTATTCATGGATATTCATAATATTTTCTGAAACATAACATGATTATGTGTGAAAAGAAAGATTTGTAATGAAAATGTGAATATGGGAGGGAAAAAAAGGTAATGAATAACAGCCTCCCCTTACTGTTCTTGCTAAGAGTTTCTCAAAGGCACCAAGTTGCCCACTGTGATGCAGAAAGCTAATTCTTAATAGCCTATACCAGGAGTGTCAAACTCATGATGTCATGGCAGCATCACGTGACATATCGGGACTTTTCCCCCCTTCATGGGCATGGCCAGCACGTGACGCATCCGGCCCATGGGAATACAGTCAAGGAAGGAATACAATCAAGAATCCACAAGATTCTTTGAGGAGTCTACATGCGCCTTGTATGAAGGAGATCTCAAGTGGAATGCCTGGGATTTCTTGGTATAGCAGAAAAATCATACCTAATAAGTGGCAATGAGCCAGTCTAAAACAATACACAGCTAGGTGTACTTATGACATAATACGGAGTAAGTAGTGGTAGGTTGCTGCTGGTTTAACAACTGGTCCGGTGAGCATGTGCTTTGTGTGCGCACGTGTGCCTAAAGCACTTATGCGCAGCGCTGAAAATGGAGCATTTAAAAGCTCAGCTGCTTACCTTCCAACTCAGCAACGGTAAGTAGAACAGTGGGGGGGGGGAATCAGGTGTGCTGTGCGATTGAGATGAGCTACAAAGCAGGAAATAGACAGGATAGCGCGGGGGTGGGGGGGAAATGATCATCGTAGATAACAGTTCGCACGAACTGGTCCAAACTGGCTGAATACCACCTCTGGGAGTAAGGCTTTTTTCTGTGTTCCTGACAGCACAATTTTGTTTCTAAAAGTGTTGATCCCATTAGCTTTGGGAGGATCATATGTCAAGCATAAGGAAGACAAGTCTGGCTTGATGCCTGTTCCCCAAATGTGCCAAAGTTTAGATGGAGATAGACACTATATTTACTCACAGACATCAAACCTTCTTTGAACAGTGTTCCTATTTATTTAGTTTTGATTTGGTTTAGCTACTAACTGTTGCCACTTTGTCTAGCGGGAAAGTCTTATTTTCTTTTTCTAGTTATTCTGAGAGATTTTCCTTTTAAAATTTAAAAAGTAAACACAGGGAACAATTTGTTTTGTCTTTGAAAAGTAGTGTAAGTGAATAATATACAGCATTATGCACAGAAATAAACATCCCATTTGGGTATCTGCCATTAATGATGAAATAATAGGATAATAATGAATAAAAAATAAGAAAGCAACAATATTGTGGTGCACTAACAGGGGTAAGCAAATATTATTCCAGTCTAAATTATCTAATCATAAGGAGAAATATACTCATTTGTTTTAAATTTTCTGGCATATACGGAATAAACAACTAAATATGTATGTATGTATGTATGTGTATATCTATCTATCTATCTATCTATCTATCTATCTATCTATCTATCT
>JANHFL010007910.1:185205-195712 GCA_032468155.1 Oxyrhabdium leporinum
AATTTTTAAAAAATGATTTGTAATTTCATTCTTATCAGAAGCTTTTTCTACTTGCTATTCAGAACTGACAGTTGTTATAATACTAAATATGCCAACCATTTCATTCAAGAGAAGCTCCCACAATTCTAGTCATACAGAGCTGATCATTTATAACTTTATCTGGTCTTTGTAATATAACTGTCCTTTGAAATGAATAATGCAACCAAGTTATAAGTAATCAAAGTTTAACCTATTAACAGCTAAGAATACATACTTACATGTACAATAGATTTAAAGACTCAGACTTTTAATTTTTCTTCAGGACAATCTTGATCACAAGACAGATCAAAATAAAAACTAAGACATACTGATAGTAATTCAGGTAGTCCTTGACTTATGGCCACAATTGAGCCCAAAATTTATGCTGCTAAGTGAGACATTTATTCAGTTTTACCCCATTTTATGACTTTTCTTGCCAGAGTTGTTAAGTGAATCCCTGCAGATCTTAAGTTAGTAACACTGTTATTAAGTGAATCTGGCTTCCCCATTGACTTTGCTTGTCAGGAGGTCGTAAATGGAGATCACATGACCCCAGGACATTAGAGCTGTCATAAATGAGTCAGTTGCCAAGCATCTGAATTTTAATCATGTGATCATGAGGATGTTAATAATCATAAGTGTGAAACAGTCACAAGTTACTTTTTTCAGTGTTGTTGTAACATTGAACAGTTACTAAATGAACTGTTGTAAGTCGAGGACTACCTGTAGCTAATAAGAAAAACTTCCTCTTTCAATCTTTATGTTCTTTGTCATTATCAAAGATTTTGCACAAAATTCTTTGCTACTGTCTTTTTTCTTTGTGTTTCATATTAAACCCTTGAATTCCAAGATAGGCCACTCAAATTATTTGATTTTTTGATAGCTGCTATTATTCCAAATGTTTCCCATTATTTTTTTTAGTATAGTACTGTATTTTATTTTCTTATATCTCCTCCATGGCATAAATGTCACTTCTTTTTTTTTTTGCTTGGTCCACACTTCTACAATCATATGAAATATGAATGGTGCAATGTTTCAGGATTGTATTTCAGCACATGTTTTATGTTTATTTTGAACTTCCTTAATATTTTCTAAGAGAAAGCCCAGAGCTGTGACCCCCTATCACTGTATTCGCCCTAGGTTGAATCTGTTTCTTGTGTACATGAAGAACAATTTTATACTTAAACAAATCTATTACACAGCTTATTGGCATTTATGCATGTAAAACATATTCTGTCATTGAGCATAACAATAATTCTGACTAATTCATATAAATAGATGGGTTATGAAACTTGAACCATATCAAAGAAGCCACAATCCAAACCACATTTACTAGGCAATATGCCCCAGTACATTTAATAGATCATGAAGGTACAGGTTTAAGCTGCTCTTGTAAATAGATTTATAATTACTTAGTCTTGTAAATGTTTATTAACTCTGACTAAAAGAGCACATTACCAAAGGTTCTGCCAATTATAGCTTCTATTTTGTCTGAACTGACTTCTAAAAATGCTATGCACTTAAAGTCTGCATATCATGTATACTTTATATGTTTTAAAAATCAAATATCTAGAGTAGGGGTATCAGCTGACACATATATCTACTTTGAATTTCAGGTTGTCATTAGATTGTTGATGGGATTAACAGAAATTGGGAAAGGCTGGATTACATTATTCAAGAAGTCTATGCAGTGATCTGGATTTGAAAAGATGATTCAGAAGGGCATGGGGGGGGGCATACATTGGCAACCTCTTGAAAACTTTTTCTCAGACTCGTACTGTTGCAGCACAATCCTGAGAAAATACACGTTTGCTTTAAGGAGGTACGAACAGAAACAAAGTGTGCATCAACATGTGCTTTGAATCATGTTTTTCTTTTTTAATCCAGATTAATGCATAGCCCTGCTGTTTAAGTTAGCTTTTCCTTCTTTCTGAGCATAGTTGTATCTGACAGATTTTACATCAGAATTTACTTCATCATCACCATTTTCACTGGTATATTGCTACTATTTGAAAACTGGTGGTTTAATTTAATATTGTATTATTTAAAAACAGGATTTAAATGTATTGTTTAAAGGAATACAAAGAATAACATTGCAAAATGCTATAAGCAAAAATGTTTTCTACCAAATTGTCCCAACTGTATTTCAAATATATAGTTAGAATGCATGTAAATTTAGTCAATGAGCTCATTTTAATACCTGGATTTGTTTAAGAAAAAAATATGAATAAGTATTCAAATTTAATTTTCCAATGTAAATTAATTCACAGTATGTAGTTATTTTTGCTGAGCCAAACATTCTGGAAAAAAGCCAGGCTTACTGGCTTTTGAAAGACCTGTAGTATCAGGGCCAGCTGTACATTGAGGTGGCGGTGGGGGTTAGATCATTACAAAGAACAGGGGCTGCATGAAGAAGGCACACCTCATGAGTCATCACAAGGTGACATTGTTTCAGAGAAGAGACCTGAAGTGTGTCCTCTTTGTGGAGCATGTGGCATGGGGGGAAACCCTTGGAACATGATGGTCTTTCAAATTTCCCACAAATTACTATGTCAGGTTGATTATAGAAGGAGGAACAGCTAAAGCCAGATAGATTCCCTAAGTCAGACCAACATTATTATGCTGTGTTTGTCATTGGTCGCTGCTTCTCCTATTGGCTGGAAGTTGGCAGAGAAAACGGATCACCTTGAATATAATGAGTGGGATATTTACAGACCAGGACAATGGCATCAGCAGTGACTTGGAGCACTTTTTAAAAAAGGCAGAGGAGGGACTGGCAATGGGGAGAGGATTTTATGCTGCTACTGTTTTACACTTAACTCAGTTGGTGCGAATAGACCCGAATGTGCCAATATTTTGGCTAGATTCCAAAAACATATTAAGCTACAAACTAGCCAAACACATTGTAGATTTGCATGTTGTGAATGTTACCATTTATTTATGTGCAAGAAAGGCTGGTCAACTAACTGTAATTAAGATAAACCATGTTTTAACCTGATGTGTAGGCTTAGCTGAATAGAAAGCCTTGTACTAGATTAGCCAAAAGAGCTCTACATGCATGTAGACTTTGAAAAGAAAAAAAAAGGGAAGTGGGAGAGAATCAAATATTTTTTTAATTAAGTGAAGTGGCAGTTAATAAAATAAAATAATGCACGCATTTTGTCAGTATCTAGCTAATAGCAGTTTAGGCAGACCTGCTCTGTTCTTTTGCAGCCTTCTGGAATCTTTTCCTCCTGGAAGTGACATTTAATTTTAGCAAGGCTGTCGGACTTCTGCAACATTCTTGTCTTTTTTTTTACAATGCAAGATATTAAGGTTGCTTCATTTCTGGGACCCTGGCTCTAAGGGGTTGGCTGCTAGAATAGCAGCAGGCTGAAGAAACACTTGTCCCTTTCCTTCTCTTCCATTCTATGTTGTGCCTGGACAATAACTACTTCATGGGTGTCTACCAGTTTGTACAACAAGCTAAGTTATTAGCCATTATTACCAACTACTTTGGATAAGCCATCACCTTAGTGTAGTCTGTAAATCAGATCTTCAAATTCAACCGTGCTGGGTTTTTTTAAAAAAAGTAGCTTTGCATGGTATGTATATGTAGCACTTACGGTTCTTCAGCCAGGATACAAGTGCCTAATTGCAGTCAGTCAGCAGAAGTGCACATTGTCTGTGTACATAAGGAATACATGAACAATTTTCTGTGCGCAGTGCCAGGCCAATTAGTTAAAATAATACATTTATAGCATTAATTAAATTAACATAAAGGAAGTATTAATGATTTTTGGCAGTTCAAATCTCACCAGGCAAAAGGTTGACTCAGCCTTCCATCCTTCCGAAGTCAGTAAAATGAGGACCCAAATTGTTGGGGGCAATAGGCTGACTCTGTAAACCGCTTGGAGAGGGCTGTAAAGCACTGTGAAGCAGTATATAAGTCTAAGTGCTATTGCTATTAAGTCAATCAGAATGTTGCAAAAATTGAGGCAACTGCTAGATGAAGCAGAGATATAGCAAATCCTCAACTTTTTACTGCCCTCTAGCCATCCCCTGCATTTTTACAATCCAGGTTTCACACCTTTGTCGGCAGCCTGTTTATGATTACACCCTGGGTAACTTCCTTAAATGATTCTTTCTGTGGACAAAACATAATCAGAAGAACCCAATACCCTTAACTTGCCCTGCAAGGTAATTACCACTGTATGTTAGAACGCTTCAAGGACTACCTGAGAAGAGGGCATGTTCGTGCAGCAACATGCTGAACTTGTATCCTGGCTGAAGAACCGTAAGTGCTACATATACATACCATGCAAAGCTTTAAAAAAAAACAAAACCCAGCACGGTTGAATTTGAAGATCTGATTTAGACTACACTAAGGTGATGACTTATCCCAAGTAGTTGGTAATCATGGCTAATAACTTAGCTTGTTGTACAAACTGGTAGACACCCATGAAGTAGTTATTGTCCAGGCACAACATAGAATGGAAGAGAAGGAAAGGGACAAGTGTTTCTTCAGCCTGCTGCTATTCTAGCAGCCAACCCCTTAGAGCCAGGGTCCCAGAAATGAAGCAACCTTAATATCTTGCATTGTTAAAAAAAAGACAAGAATGTTGCAGAAGTCCGACAGCCATGCTAAAATTAAATCCGGGAAATGGTCAGTCCCATCCTCTGCAATCACAAGAAGCTCCCAAGAACTGCCTCAGTTTCCGAAACCATGTGCTGGAAAGCAAAAGCCAAGCCAAGCCAAGCCAATTCCAAACCGAGGTGGGAGAGAATAGGGTGGAAAGCATTTACATTACCGTCCGGTGGAAAATATTCCCAAGCAGGCAGGCATTCAAGGCTGGCCAGCCTTGGTTTCTAACGTGAACGGCTACTCTCGTTTTCTCTTGTTCCACCGGGGCGAAGGCAATCAGATGAAAAGTTCTTTGCCTCTCTGAAAAGTGAACTCTATTTCGGAGCGCGCCACTGCGCGCGCGGGCCAAGGCGGGTTCCTACCTGGCTGCGGTCCGACCGAGAGAGGGAGCAGGGCGTTCCCCTGGCCTGGCAGCGAGCGCACGTGGCCGGTCCCGTCCCCGTCCCCCCCCCTCCTGCTTTTTCGCCCGCGTCGGTGCCTCTGAGAAAGGAAACGCGAAGAAACAGTTACAGCTGCAAGTGAAGCTTCCGGGACGCGGGGGAAGGAGGAGGCGCGGCGGTAGTTCCTCATCAAAAAGGGAGGAGCGCAACCGCAGCGGTACATTTTCCAATGCCGTCCCGGGCCGTCCCTAGCAGCAGCCTGAGAGCAGGGCGCGGATTTTGCCTGCTAGGACTTCCTTCGAGCTGCGGGATCTGGTCTGCTTTTACCGTCGCTTCTACTCTCTTTTTGTTTCGGAAGCAGAAAGTCCATCTCTTGCGGCCGGCGGTCCTCTAATCCCCGGCCCGCAAACCTTCCTGAGCCGACTCGCTTCTTCGGCGAGAGCCAAGCCTCCGCCCCACGTTCATCCCGCGCTACAACTGGCATACACAGCCTTGCAGCCTCGGTGCCCCATTCGCGATCGAATTGACCTAAATATACAGTTTCCGTGTTCTGGACAGTGAGCTGGTTCTCAGTCTTGTCCTCAACACGCCTTTTCCCACATACAAATTAGGGAAACCCTGCTGAACCTCATTTCTGGGATACTTTCAGCCTCTTAAAAATGGTGGGGCCCTGATCACTTGACCTGGAAGGAAGTGGAAGGGGGCTTAGGATGAAGAACTTAGCCACTTTCTGAGCAGCTGCCCAATTGCCCCTTCCCTAAGGATTCATTAAAGGATTTTTCTCGATTTTCTCTTCTGCAGGACCAGGCTGGATCCAACCATTTTTTAACTTTATCTTTTTTTTAATCAGTTTTTCCTCTCTGGTATAGTTTGGTTCGGATCTGGGAGAATCCCAGTTTCTTCACAGAATCTCTTTCCAACATTACATTTACAATGGAAAGAATAAAATGAAATGCAAAATTTCAGTTTTGTAACAGTTCTCATTTCAAAATACCTTTGGGATTTGGAGTATTACCAAGACCCATAGAGACTGCCCTCCTATGCTATATTCAGCTACTTGAGAGTAACTCCTTGGAGGTCACATCCAACATCAAAATAATTTGTATAGTTCTAAGATACTCTGAAGTGAGCAGGTTACCTTGAGTAGCAGAGAAACTGGGCTTCTTATCTGCGCAAGCTAGGAAATTGCAGAGTTAGGTACCAAAATTTAGGAAATTATTAATTGCCACTCCTTTTTTTCTGGAGAGCTTAGAGAAAGGAATATAGAAAAGAAAGAACTGTTTGGAATTGCACGGTCTTCTGGGAACATACAGGAATGAACAAGGAAATAAATGCTATGATCATCTCCATGTTGTAAGTTCGGGCTCTTGCCCAAGGAGGATTCCAACCACACCTGCAATGAGTGCAATGAGTGCAAATTCATTGCATTCCAGCAAGGCCTGAAAATATGTTTGGCAACACTGAGACTCATCAAGGGAGATGATGAGCTTCTGTAACTGATAGCAGAGAACCTAAACAATCAAAGGACAGTCCATCCCAGTCTTCCTAAGGAAGCTACACAATCAGTTTCAGGACCTTCCCTGGAGGGTAACTCACTGCTGAAAGGCAGTATATTGTTGCCCAGGTACAAATATCTGATGTGATAGAGAGCTGGCTTGATTAAACAGATCTAATGACCATTATCCTTTTCTTATTTGATGTTGCAACAAAATTACTTAAAAACAACAACTGCAAAGCATACTGAAGGACTACAAAGAGAAGCCAGAAAGGCAAAACGGTTTGGTGTACAGATGATGTTTTTGTCCATGCTTGCAACTAAAAGCCATGGCCCAAGAATGGTACAAAAGATTTTGAATTTGAACTGCTGGCTCAAGAAATGGTGTTACTCAGAAGATGTTGAATTCCTGGACCATGTCTGCACAGCATCTACAGAAAAGCTTTTGGTACAAGATGGGCTGCACACAAGATATGTAAGCCTGTGTTTGGAAATACAGAATCACCTGTATTGCGCTTAACACTTACCAATAGGAAAAAATGGTTGAGGAAATGGAAATTATAGGAAATTTGGAAAATAGTGATCATGTGATTCTAGAATTCACCATATTGCAGGAAGGAAGAGCTGAAGGTAGTTAGGTTGGTTTCTAGATTTCAAGAAAGCTGACTTCAGTAAGCTAAGGGGAACAGTAGGAAGAATTCCAAAAGTGGATTTCCTGAAGGAAAAGTTCAGGGAGGTTGAGAAATTCTGAAAAATAAGATAAATCACCTTCAAACAAAAAAAAAGTTGAGGCAAACGATGTGACCAGTGTGGGTGCATAAAGACTTTTCTGATGACCTTACAAACAAAAAGGATAAATTTCAAATATAGAAAGTGGGGCATATGACAAAAGCCCAATCTCAGGAAATGGCCCAAATCTGCAGATGGAGTCAGGAATGAGCTGAGTGTTGCAGTGAACATAAAAATAACAAAAGGAAAAAGGCTTATGGAATATGTGCAGGATAAAGAGGCAGTCTACTGGTTGGGAAACATGGCAAGGAGTGATAGCTCACAGGGAGAAGGTTGAACTGTTTAATTTCTATCTTCATCTTTCTTTTCACAAAAAGAAAAAGTGGTCCAGCCTGTCAGAAGACGTACCATAGAGGATAGAAGTCAAAAGTGTTGGGAATAACAGCTCGCTATTTTTAATGAATTCAAGTCACTGGAACCTGATGGGAACTCAGAGTACAGGGAAGTTGTCAGAATTTGGAGAAAAGTTAACGTTGTTCCAATCTTACAAAGGGGAAGGGAGATGGAGCCAGAACAATTTATACCAGTCATCCTGCTTGACATCAGTGCCTGGGAAAATCCTAGAACATATCAAGCTGTGGGTTTACCAGTGTTTAAAAAGGAACAAGTGATTACTGGAAGCAAGCATGGAATTGTTAAAAATAGGTTGTGCTAGACTAAGCTTACTTTTTTTGTTTTTTTGACAGAGACTAAATTAGTAAAGCAAGGGAATGCTTTGGAAGCAGTGTACCTGGAGTTCAGAAAGGCATTTGATTAAGTTTACAATAGCTGCCTTCTTGATAAAAATGGGACATTGTGAGATAGATGGTCTCCTATCACATTAAGTATGAACCACCATACTCAACATATATCCTTAATATATCCATGTCCACATGGAAAGTCGTATGTAGTGAAATACCTCTGGGTTCTGTCATTGGCCTAGTGTTTGCTAGGTAATCGAGACAGGAAACAGACCTAGATAACTAATTCTACTTTACATAAGGTTATATTAACAGAATCTTGCAAATCTGAAAGTACATTTCTTCCATAGTTTTTATAAGCCTGAGAAACTAGGGAGAATCCTTCTTGAGATGTCAGACATGCCCACATTCCTGCTGCAGGCTAAGCTACCTCTTCCAACCACTCCCCTGGCTCTCCCTTTTCTCTATGTCTCCTAAGGTCACTCCCAGATATTATAGTGCTCTTCAACATTTTTTATAAATGACATAGGCAAGGGAAAGAAGGGATAGTCAACAAATTTAGAGACAACCCCAAGCGGGGACTTAACACTTTGGGAGAAAGGCTCAAGTTAAAAAGGATCTTGATAGATTTGAACCCTAGACCTTTCCCAACAAAATGCAGTTCAATGGTGACAAATATGGGTTCTGTAATGAGGTAGAAAAAAAATCATATGTACAAGATAGATATTTAAGTGGCTCAGCAGTAGTACTTGTGAGAAAGACGATTCCCCCAAGGTGCTGCAGCTGCCAAAAGAGCCAATGTAATCTTAAATTGCATCAACCGAAGAGAATGTTGATAAAATGATATTTCTGCTCTAAGTTTCACTGCAAGTAGTATATTGGTCACAACAATACAAGAAAGATACAGAGGGACTAAAGAGAAGAGCACCAAAGATGGTGAGGGGTTCAGAGGCTAAATCTTATCAACAGCAGTTAAAAGAACTGGATATGTTTAACTGAAAGAAGAGAAGACAGGGGAAACATGATAGGAGTCTTCCAATGTTTAAAGGGCTTTCACAAGGAAAGGGGTGTGGATTTATTCTCTGTAATGCCCAACTGAAAGCAATGAATGGAAGCTTTACGACAGAACTCCGAACTCAAAATAAGGAGTAATTTCTTAATCATGAGAGCTATTAAAAAGCAGAGCAGCCTATTCTCCATGATAATCCATCATGGAGATTTTCAAGAAAAGATTGGACAGCCATTTATCTAGGATGGTTTGAGGATTCCTGTCCAGGCAATGAGTTGGACTAAAAGACTTTGAAGTTCCCGTTCAAATCTATGATTCTATGATTTCTAACTAAATTACAACAGGAAAGTGTGGAACATTTAATAAAGGTATCGCATTGTTAGCAATGGGAGGTGCTTTTAAAGAAGGTAAATAAAGGGTTTATAATCTCTTTCACACAAACTTTAACTTGTCCCCTGGGAAGCTCTTATTTGTATTTAGTCAGCATGGTTGTTCACAGTTCCATTAGTTTTTCACTGAAAAAAATCCAGCATTGTCAAAACACATTTTGCAAAGCTGAAGCTTCTGTTTATCTGTAATAAAACACAAAACTGCCAGTAAGATATGGTATTTTGTGAAAAGGAGAATTTGTGACAATGTTTTCTTCTATGCTGCAATCAAGAAGTTTCCCATCTTTACCTTTATTGTTATGTGGCCCCAATCTGTAAACAGTATATGTGCTGTTCACAGATTTAAATTCTTATTTTTGCTAAATTTACAACTTTTTAAAAGAAAGAAAATAATGCAGGTCTTAGGCAAAGATGGGGAAAATGTTTTTGTGGGATTTGAAGGAGTCAGTGCAAAGATGTTATATAGGAGACAGTTTTGAGAAGTACAAAAATGCTCTCAATTGTGACTTCAGGCTATAAAATCTGTTTTCCAGGTCAGACTTAACATTGATGCTAGTAGCAGTGATTCACCCATATTTTGGAATCACCTGATCTCCAGATCCATTCTTCGCAGAAATCAGATTCTGACAGATGGCTAAACTCACTACTGTAACTATCAAAACCTGCCTGATCTCCCAGTCTTGCCTTACATTAGAAAGAATTATGATGGACATTTTCTCTCTTGCAAGAAATCCACCATTCCCTGTAAACCTGCAATTTATAAGAGCAGTAGCCAACAACTTTGTTAACAAGGCAGGATTGAGTTTGGCAAAAGACAAGCAATTTTATCCTGATGTTTCTGTTCTGCCTTAAGATCTAGTGGCCAAGACATTACCACTTTTATAGATGTGCCTTAGACGGCACCTTTACTCCCAAATGGAAAGGTCAGGTTTAGAATGGCGGGACATCTCATAGTTCAGGAGGTCAGCATAATAGCGGAGACTACTGCTTTTGTGTCACAAGCAGAGGTGAAATCTAGCCAGTTCGCACCAGTTCTCGCGAACCGCTAGGGAAAATTTTGATTGGTTCAGAGAACTGGCAAATATCACCTCTGGCTGGCCCCGCCCCTACCCGCCCGCTCACC
>JANHFL010007910.1:204705-225059 GCA_032468155.1 Oxyrhabdium leporinum
TGAATATTTGTTATCTCATTTTTCAGAATTTCACAACTCTCCTGAACGGGTGTCCCCCCCCCACCCCCACTTGTTTTAATTTTTTTTTCTTTTTAAAGATATTCAGTAGAGGCTCAAACTTCTGCTGAGCAACTGGCACCCAGAAGCATAATGCTTCAATACCATTTTCCTGTCTGGTAGCAGCACACAATCAGTATTACCTTTGGAATTATTGATCTGTTATGTATATAATTTGCTTCTGCATGGAAACTTGTGCCAAAGTTTATTTTTGGATAACTGGTTGAAAATAAAGATTTTTTTTCCCTTTTTAAAAAAAAGGTAAATGTTGCTATGGAAAAAACACATGGACATTTATTTTGTAGCTGGCTTTCTTTGTCCATGGAAATAGTAGTGACCTATAAGAAGCCAGATGAACATAGTTTCCTATGAGAAATTTTGATTACAGTAAAATTGGACAGATTGGATTTTTTAAAAAAAGAAAAAAGAAAGGAAAGATTTTCTTTCTCTATGCTATAAAGATACTCTTATATCTTCGAAGTTGAAGGAACAAAGAATAAATTGTTCACCTGCCTTACAAAGAGCTGAAAAGCTACCAGTACTGAAGTATCATTACAGATTAATTTAAACACTAGGCCATCTAGTAGGATAGGTAGCTGCTTTTCATCTAGCTCAGGCACTTGAGTCATCCAAAGTAATTGCTGTACCTAAAAGCAGATTTCTTCTATTTAAAAAAGGGGAATTTCATTCCCAAACATCAGATGTTGCTGTGAACCTATCTTCCAGTTGTGCACAATGCTACAGGCTACTGGTGGATACAGAATGTAAATAACTACAAGCAAGAGATGGTCTTTATCATGAACTCAGAGAGTGAGGTTATTTCCTCTACTGTTAAGAGAAAATGTTTGGTGTTTTAAAACCATACCTGTGAATAAAGGCTGGGAAAACCACATAGCTAACATTGTTCAGTCTCTAAGATTTGGAACCTCCCAGAAGCTGGAATGAAGCAGAGGTGTGTTTGTTTATGAATCTCATATTTTTATAGAAGTAGGTAACATGTCTGGCAGAAATTTGGTGTGTAGCTTAATATCTGTTTCCTGTGCTGTGCTAAATGAAGTGTCACTGTTTGATGTTCTTATGTCTCTGTACAAGCTAGTGAATTGAGTTTCGGCCTTTACCCATATGTTAGGCCAGGCATGAAAAAAATAATTTGTGATCTATAAAAATTTATAATAAGTACTATTTTTTTTGGTAAGCTAAACATAAGCTTCTCACAAAAGAACACAGGTAGAATATCTTCCAGAACACCATTTTGGGCCATTGGTGTAATACATAGAATTCAAAAAATGATCACGGATTCCAAAACAAATTCCTCTTTCTTGAAAAAGATTTCTACATTATAGCAAACAGTTTACAGAAACTAATGGGAAATTTACTTTTGGGAAGAGTTCTGACTTGTAATAGCCTGTTGGAAGAATGTTCAAATCTGATCCAAACAGTCTCTGATTTATGTGGCACAAATCTAACTGACGGATAATTTTTGTTTAAAATTTTAAACACTTTAAAATGCTCTGAACACACCTCACTTCAGGGTTTGGAAGTTAATTAGAATAGTCTCTTCTCTGAAGTAGAATTGAAAAATTAAAAAATAATAAAATAAAATGGCTTGTTTTCAACACAGAATTAAATTTAAAATGATTTAACTCTTCAAAATATGCAAGCTATAAAACTCATTATACTGTTTTCTGTAGTGAAAGAACCAACTGGAATTTTCTGCCAAATTCAAAATCAATGCTTCCAAACATAAGAAGAGTTTCATAAAAGAAAAGAAAAAGATGGTTGGTACCACTATCTCGCTGTCAGTTGCTCTGGGAAGTAAAGAAAAAATCTAATGAATTCTTTGAACATACAATATTGATGTTCTTTCTTCTTATTCTGCTCTTTCAACTATGTTAATCAGCCTAAACAAATAGTTTTATTAGAAAGCTCTAGGCAAATTATGATGCACAATCTGGTTTTGTGAAGGGTATGCCTTGGGGACTGAATTTAATATTTTTAAATGGCATCTACAGCAAAAAAGCAACTGTGCTACAGGACTTAGCAACAATGCTTAGGGAGAAGTTATTATCCAGATCATGATTTTTCTCAGGCCTCAGAGATAATGCCATCAAGAAATATAGCACTTATGGACAATTTCTAGCATGCTGATGAGAGATGAGTAAAACTGTGCCAGATTATTTAACAGGGTTCAAAATTACCTTGCTTTCTCCATTTTAATTAAGTCATATCAGACCAGCAATTCTCACACTGCATATCTGGATTCCCAGCACTGCCATATTATTACCTGAGGATCCATGTCAGGGGTGGGCTTCAAAAATTTCAGCAATGGGTTTGCTGCCCGGTTGCTGGGTGGGCATGGCCATGGTGGGTGTGGACTAGTCGGGCCTTTCCTCGAGCCTCCAGGAGGGCGAAAATGGCCTCCCCGGGCTCTGGAGGCTCTCTGGAGGCTGGAAACAGGCCCGTTACCAGCCTTTCTGGAATTCTGGGAGGCCTGTTTTTCAACTTTCCCAGGGTCCAGAGGCAAAAACAGCCACCCCAGGCTCCAGAGGCTGTTTCCAGCCTTCCCAAACTTCCGAGGCCCATTTTTCTACCTCCCTGAGCCTCCGTGCACGCCCTGCACTTACCTGCATCCAAAATGGGACACATGGAGACTCCTGGGAGAGGTGGGGGGGTGGGGGGGCAGCCAGGAGTGGGATTCGGGGGTTCAGTGAACCCCACAGAATCTTTGCCAAGGGTCCGCTCGATCCCCTGGGAACCCCCAGGAGCCCACCCCTGATCTATTTATCATGATCACATTTCAATTAATGGATTTGCAAACCAATGATTCAGCAAAATAAAAGAACAAAGAATATAAGCATATGTCTGATGATAAAGGAAGACAACTATGAAATATTATGTAGTTAGATACCCGAATTCTATCAGCATGCTAACATTAAATATACTTTGTCCATAATCGAAGTATACTTTAAGGTGATATATTTAGAAGACAGTAGGATTTCACATCATATATTCAAAATGAAGATAGCATGATGTATTGATAACCCTTAATTCCAAAAATAATTTATTTTAAATGGTGGTAATTGCAGAGATACTTTTTATCATTTCAACAGGTTATGACTACTACTGTTCTCTAGATATCAGCAATCCAGATCTGATAGCCATTGTAGTAATAATTGAGCAGTTAGAATACATCCTTGTTGAGGAAGTTCTCAACCTACAGAGCAGTGTTGGCAAAACTTTTCGACACCAAGTGCCGAAACAGGAGTGCGTGCACGCGGGGATGTGCCAGAAACCGGAAGAGCAGCTCCCCAGCAGATGCACACGGGAGCACGGGAAACTGGAAGAGCAGTTCTGCGGCATGCATGTGCGTGCCGGGAAGCTGAACTTCCAGTTTCCAGCATGCACATATGTGCCGGCCACCCAGTCTTTTAGTTTCTGGTACGCATGCATGTATGAAGACCAGCTGGCCAGCGCACATTCACGTACTGGAAACTGGAAGCTCGGCTTTGCGGCGCACACATGCATGCCAGGGAGCTGCTCTTCCAGCTTCCAACGCTCCCAGAAGAGCAACAGGGGATGGTGGGCATGCCTGGAGAGGTGCCATAGGTTCGCCATCATGGCTATAGTCTTGAATGCTGCCATTATCCCATTGCATAATGAATTAAATGTATAGTTTTAAAAGTTGATCCCCAGTTGTATAAGGTAATTTACAAAGTATGGTTCTAACCTTACATATTATCCTTAATCTCAAATTATGGATTTCAGAAGTGTATATTGATCAGTTAGATTAGCCAATGTCTTGTAAATAAAAATAAAAGATAAAAATATCAAATTGTACAACATCTTTATAGCTCCTGAATGTTATGAATTTTTGATATACCTCTTACTATCAATGGAGATCAGTTGGATTCCTACCTCTTGAATCTGCCTTAAAGTACTCACAAAGTTAGCTTCTGAGCTTGCAATTAATTTGCCAGCTATGCCACTAATACAATATTTTGGTCAACAAGATTATTCTCCTACCTGGGCAGTACAGAATAGGTAAAAAAATAAGTGCCAGACCAGACGTTAGTGATTGGCAATTGTGTTCTGTCATGCATAGAAGACTGGGTACGTTGGATATATAGAAAATTGTCTGCTTGGATCTAAGTAATTATGAACTCTTTTAACTCCAAAATTGAAACCTGTACTCATATATTTCAGATAATTCTAACTTAAAATAGTACTCACAACTGAAATCATTACATATTGTGGTTGGAGCTGCCAGACACCATGCCTAAGTAACATTGGGAAGACTCTAGTATAACATAATCTGTTTGCACGTTTGGTCCAATTTGCTTAATAGCAATAACACAAGAGTTATGTACCATTTTATAGTGCTCTCTAAGCAGTTTTACAGAGTCAGCCTATTGCCCCCAACAACAATCTGGGTCTTCATTTTACCCACCTCGGAAGGATGGAAGGCTGAGGCAACCTTTAACCTGGTGGGATTTGAACTGCCAAATTGCAGGCAGCCGATAGTCAGCAGAAGTGGCCTGCAGTACAGCACTCTAACCACTGCACCACTGAGGCTCGTTAAATGAAATTAAAATTAATTAAATAGTTAAAATAAATAAATAAAAATAATTCTGGAACTCTGGAAAACAAATATTTAAAAAATCATCTTTAAAATATTGTAAAGAGCACAACAATTTACAATTCGCATGATGATAACATACCAGCATCATAATCCATCAAAACAGTCTCTTTAACTTCAGTAGCACCATAAGACTTAAGAAGCTCTTTAATTTGGTCACAAGTAGCTTCATCCAGGGCATTTTCCCCATTGTTGTTTCTTCCATCGGGGTTTGCACCATGGAGCAACAGCAACTGTACTGCCTGCAATATATTTCTCAACAATTTCTTCTGAGAAATTGGCTCAGAAACTGCTAAGGCTGTATGTACATTACTACATTTACAGTATGTTATCTTATACCGCTCTAGATTTTGGCTATGTTCTCACTACCACAAATCAGCAAGAATACATTAGCCTAATACGTCTACAGTCCATATTTATTATTTAATATATACTGTGAACTTAAATACTTAGGTTAAGTAAACTACAGTTAATGTAAATAAATGTGTTATTATTTAAATAAATGTATTATTTAAATTAAATAAATGTGTTATTGAAATAGCGAAGTCAACATTCAATCTTTAGGTTCATACTTTGTGCAAGATGGTAGATTGTTCACTATTATGTATTAAATAACAAAAAATTGATTTACACAACACACCATATCTTAAATTATGATTCACAAACTACTGTGCTGGTTTCATACATTGTTTGAATTTTACTTTCATGCAGTGAGAATCCAGGCAACGTACTTATGCATGAATTTTGTGAACTTAAAAATTTGTTTAATTAAAACAAATCAAATTATATGACAACACTGAGGAAATTGAGGAGGAATATTAATGGTAACAGTTGAATTGAATGAAATGATTCAAATCTCAAAATTAAGTTGAATCCTGTCATAGTACCTTATTTTTTTTCTCTAATAAGGGTTATCTGAAAGCCAACTTTCTCAGGCATTAGAAATTAGGACCTTGCGGACTTGGTTATGAATCATTTGTACATACCATCTGCTACAGATCTTCGCCCCACTATTTTTGTTAAGTCAAAGTTTTTCTTAAAATGGAATGAAACTAGGGTCTGAAACCAAATAGCAAATCCTGCATTAAGTCAAAGTCTTGTTAGCACCATATTACCTCAAAATGGTTGCCTGAAACAGCATCATGAATGGGCAAAACACCATCCAAGCTTTTACTGTTTACATCAGCACCGGATTTTAGTAATTCTGCAATAATCTCAGTAAATCCCCTGATAGAAGCTTCATGAATTGGGGTCCAACCTAGTAAAAGCAAATTCAGGCATGACACTGAATTTATGCTTCAATCACATATTTTTTCACATATATACGTAACCATTACATAGATAATATTTTAAAAATTTTATCATATTAGCCTGAAGTCAAAGAACTGCATAACCTGTTCTGAGATTATAGAATTTGTAGCAGGAGGAAAATTTGAAGGCAATTTGTGGTCTATGTAATTCAAATTAATTATGTGACTATTAGGGACTTTGTGGTCTTCCATGGATTTCAGCACCAGGAGATGATTAGTCATCTTGCTCACAAAAACAGAATTTTTTTAAAGGATACCTAAATTCGCAAATCTGATTTTGGAAATTGCCTATCAACCATTTAAAAACTGTTAGCTGTAAAGCTAAGTAAGATTTTCATCTAAGAACGTTACAAACAGATTAATGATCCAGTTAAATTTGGAATATTGACTTTTATTATAAGATTTTAGAATTAACTGTAAAAAGACAAATAGCACCTCATGAGAACCAGTTATTTTCATTATCTTGTTTCAAAAGATAAGCAATTTTATGGTTTTAGAAGCTGGACATTAGAGGACATTTTTTCCTTTTAAGTAGAAGGAAAAAAATACAAGCTAACGTTTGATGTAGAATTTACATCAAACTTACAAAATGACATAAAATGTTATAACATTGGAAGCTTGTATCTTTTTGAAGAATGGAGCCAGAAATTTGTAGTTGCAGTGTTAGCAGTGTTAGTAATGATGTTTATGATAGACTATGTGCAAAAGATATCAATGAAAGAATGACAGATATGGAGCAAATTTTATCTGACAAGACAGAGAAAATACCAAAAGTGGAACTATAAGCCCTAGGCCTAGAGAATGATTTGGAAAAAGATGCTTTATTGGATACACAAAAGAAACTGTTTTTTGTTTTTAAAATTGTAAGTTTTTAAAATTAAAGGGGAATTACAAATGTCAAACCAAGAGAAAAAGGTTTGTTAAAGTCTTGAAGAAATCTGTATGATAGAATAAAGAAGAATTGAAAAGAAATCATACTCTACATCAATATTGGAATGAATTAAAGATTAATTGCTACAATAAAAGGAAGGGATACAGGTAGTCCTTGACTTACCACACATCATTTAGTGACCTTTCAAAGTTACAACAGCACTGAAAAAGTGACTTACGACCATTTTTCACACTTATGACCATTGCAGCATCCCCAGTCATGTGATTTACATTTGGATGCTTGACAACTGACTCACATTTATCATCGTTGCAGTGTCCCAGAGTCATGTGATCCCCTTTTGCTATCTTCTGACAAGCAAAGTCAATAGGGAAACCAGATTCATTTAACAGCCATTTACTAATTTAAGAATTGCAGTGATTCACCAAACAAATGTGGCAAGAAAAGTCATAAAATGGGGCAAAACTCACTTAACAAAATTCTTACTCAACATAAAATTTGGGCTCAATTGCGGTCGTAAGTTGAAGACTACCTGTATAAAGTTAGTTTATTTGATCAAAATTAAAATAAGATATTTGTTTGCAAAGTTCTAGCAATTCTTTATAGACTTTTTGCCGATACTCGGATTGAAAAAATTAATATTGTATGGATTTGCTTATAAAGGATGAGATATGGGCTGAAGAGATATCTATAATCTTACAGGGGATGAAGAGTTTCCGAATTTGTCTATGCTTGTTGTAATGAAAGTTGGAAATTAATTTTTATATATTTCTTTCTCTTATTCTTTTTTGTTTTCCTTCTACTTTTTATTGTTTCTTACGTGTCAGGTGCAACCAGACCCAGACATGTAGAGTTCAAACTAGCTACTTTAGTGTCTCTGCCTATAATAAAGGAATCTCCCCAGCCTGGCAGCTTTCTCCTGGGAAAGACTAGATAAAGCTCCAAGGTATTCCAGAGGAGGTCAGAGCTAGCCCTCTTGTGTTTATGTACTAAGTCCAGGCTAATCCCTCGCTTGAGCCCTCCTTCCACCTGGGATGGTTGGTCTCCAACATTGTTCTTTTTTCTCTTCTCTTTTCTTCTCTTCTCTTCTCTTTTCTAGTTTGCATTAAGAGCTGTGGGGGCGCAGTGATTAGAATGCAGTATTACAGGCTAATTGCCTACTGTCAGGGGTTCTATCTCAGCCTTCCAGCCTTCCGAGGTTGGTAAAATGAGGACCCCAAATTGTTGGGACAATATGCTGACATTTGCAAACCGTTCAGAGAGTGCCGTAAAGCACTATGAACCAATATATAAGTCCAAGTGCTATTGCTATTAGTTCTTACTATTGTTTACTATTAATATCTTTAATAAACATTACAGAACAAAAAGGTTACTTTTTCAGTGCCATTGTAACTTTGAACAGTCACTAAACACAGAGTAATTAATCAAAGACTATCTTTTCATTCAAATATATTGATCAAATAAATATAACAAAGAGCCCCACATTAACTAATTATACTATTAGACATTGTTTAACTATGATAGCAGCAAAGAAAAGCAGCTGCAATTAGAAATAGATTACATCATTTCTGGGCTTCAGTATAGTAGAAAAAGTTTCAACTGGAGGTTAAAATACCAGACCTGCATTATCTTTTTGATTTACACATGCTCCAGATGCTATCAAAGATTTCACTAAAAATAATTTTCCTTTTTTGCAAGCTAAATGCAAATGAGTTTCTCCTTTAGCATTTCTCTTATTTATTGTAGTTGCTGTAGTACTTTGTAGATGACTAGTAATTGTTTTAGTCTTTTTCCTAGGTTGTGAAGAATCTGAAATAAAAGAAATATTAAATGGTTACCAGAAGCTGTATTAGAGGTCCCCAATCTTTTTGAACTGGTAGTCATGTTTAAAATTTCCAGAGCTTATACAACTCTGACGAATGGTGGTCATAGAGGAACCTTGTATTCACAAAATGTCCTTTGAACCTTTTTAACCTATCCACTAGAATACAAACCAATGAAGGCTTGCTATTTCCTTTGACCTCTAACGATGCTGCTTTCCACCAATTTATCATAATATTTTTTCAGTAAATTTTGCATGCTGACTGAGGAACGTGTGATAATATTCTTCACACGCTGAAATAACTGCACATAGCAGATTAAGATCTCCTCCCTCATTCCAGAGTCCATAGCACAAATAAATGAATTTCAGTTTCAAGAATTGAAGAATTTTCTAATTGAATATTAGAAGAAAAATCCTATCAGTAGAACACTTTGACAATGGAGCAGTGATTCAGAGTAGTGATGGGATCCCCTTTATTGGATTTGCTCAATTGGAAACTACGCAGCCATCAATCTGGTATGCTTTCATTTATACACTTTACTAACCAATTAAAATATGGGGAGAACAGGAAAGTCTTTCAGTTATCAAAATGGTGGGTAACATTATATTGAAAAGGGGTCATGTTTAAAAAGACTTCTTCTTTAGTAACTGTCTTTCAACTTTTACAATAAGATAAGGATGTATCATGGAGATGATTCTAAAATGATCACAGGTCTGGATGGGCATAAGACTGAGAAGTGTTGCTCCAGCAATTATCAAAGTGATAACCCATGAAGACTTTTATAAGTCAAAACTAGCACTTTCAATTGGGCTCAGAAATGAATTGGGAATCAGTCCAAGCAGGGCAGGAGTGATGTAATATGATTAAATCAACTCTTCACAATTCTTGATGCATTATTTTGCATCAGCTTTAGTTTCCAAAATGTTTTTAGTGACAACCTGATTTACAATGCATTACAGTAATCCAGATAGTAAGTAATTGAACATAGATTATTGCAGTCAAGTCTCCAAGAACAACAGCTGGAGCCCAGCCTAAGTTGGTAAAAGGTGCTCCATGTCACAGAAATCACAGAAGTCTTTATTATAAATGACTTATAATCCTCAAGCTATGAATTTAGTCCTCTGACAAAATACAGTGTCCTCCAGAAAAGCTCTCTAGTTATGTGAACTGAGGATCATTAATAGAGGTTCAAGCTAGATAAATTAGTCAAGTTAAATTAATAATAGCCATGTTTTATTTAACTTGAACGTTGATTTGTCAATTCTCATGTATTTATTAACTGCTTACCTAGGATTTGCGGTATTTATTGTTCTTCAGTTGACTGACTTGTGTATAAGTTGAAGAAACATTCTTCACATTAGTGCCAGAACCCAAATTGTCATTTTGACAATTTCCATTATACTTGGTCTGGACAGTTTGTAATGCAACTGCTTGGAAAGGTACATCTGATGTATAATTTTGTTTTTCTTTTTCTTTTGCCATATTGCAACATATTTCCAGATTCTCTGTTTTCAATATTTATTAAATTAAAAGGTGAATTATTATGCTTTTCTCAAAAGAAACAATATCTATAGAACTACTATATGGTATATTATAATGAACATAATATATTTGTAAAATATTTAAAAATTCTGAGATTAAACACTAGAGAATAGTTCTCTAAAAAGTAATTAAATTTTCTGTTGCCTTCCCTGAAAAGAAAAAAATAATTTTGAAATATTCAGTGGCCTGTTGGAATGTAATAAAAACAAATTCTGGAATAATAAGTTTATGGATTTAATTTATTTTATTGGAATCTTTCCTAAAGTATTACTCTTATCAGTTCACAGAGAACACAGAAAAAAAACCATAGTAAATATGTAAAGAGACAGCCAGTTTTGTGTAGTGGTTTGGGCATCAGGCTAGAAAGCAGGAGACTCTGAGCTCGCTTCTGCCTTAGGAACAAAGCCAAGTGGGTGACCTTGAGCCAGTCACTCTTTTTGTTGCAGAAAAGAGGCAAACACAAACTACTTCTGAAATCTTACCAAGGAAACTGCAGGAACTTGTCCAGGCAATTGCCGAAAACTGACTTGGAAAAATATATATAAAGACTTGTGAATTTTACTGATTTTGTGGAAAAAAATTAAAGGTCTTGTGAAAAAAAAAAGGATGAACTAGCTGTGAATTTTTAGCATGATGACAACCAATTCTACGTGTCTGAAAATCAAGCATAAGTAGCAGTCTTCAGCATTTATCTCTAGCTAAATAAGGAACTGTGAGTATGGAAGTTGCCATGTGTATAGTTTTTTTTCCTCCCTAATCCGTAAGAACCCTCAAATAGAACAAATTTTAAATAAGAAATAACTCTACCTAGCTATTCAGGGACAAGAACTGGGAAAAGATAGAAACTGCATTTACTTCCTTTTTTTTCTGCATTTTTAACCTTTTGACTAGGCAACTAGTGGAATGTCCTTTTGTGAAGAAGCATATTTCACTGTAATATAAGGTATCTATTTTAATTTATGTATTTACAGGTAACCCTTGACTAACGACTGGTTGGTTAATGACAATTCAAAGTTACAACCCCCCCCCCAAGCTCCCTATGGACTACTTTGTATTTCAAATATATCCATGCTGCTCTTAATTTTAAAAAATCCATAGATGATTTATAGCAAAGCCCCCCAAAACAGAAATGAACAAGTAACAAAAGAGTTAATAAACAAAGCTACTTCGTATAGATTTGGAACACGTACACTGTGCATGTGTGTGCGTTTATGTGTAGATAAATGGGTTACCTTGAAATTGTTCTTGTCTAGCATATGTAAAATCAGAAGAATATTATTTTTCATCTTACTATCATTTTCTTCTCCTCTTGGACTTACCGTTATATTCTCATGCATAAGAAAGTGTAAAGTCTTACCATGACTTTTCATTGGAGCTGTGAATGTCAGGGCTTTCAGAAATTTCACCTCTATTAATATCCTGAGAAAATGTACTAGCTGGAGATATTTCCATGCTAATTTGAGCTGTTTGTTCATGACAAATTCCAACAGCTTTTGAGGTATTTTTATCTGGGTTTTGGGCTGCATTTAAAGTATATCGTTCTAAAAGAATTCTACATTCTGAATCTCCCACATGTGCAATTCCTTGTATCAATAGAATGGTTGTGCTTTATGACTGTAGTAAATTTTATTTTAAAGAAACACTTTTTTTCAGTTGTAAACATTCTTTCAGAGCCTGCTTGTTGTCTATATCTTTATGGTAGTATACAGTCATATCTATACAAGCTAAAGGGTCATTCCACGTCAAGTGGTCTGATTTCAGAAAAGTGCCCTGCTCAATCATCACGGATTTCAATGAAATTTTGTGTGAACATGCACACATGTCCCCAATGACACAGTGTTACGTGTGCCGATGCAATACTTGCAGAAATATAGTCATTTGTTTGACCTCATATTGCAGCCTTCTACAGTATGACTCTGAGGGTCCAGCAACTTTGAGACATAATATCTCTGGCAATATTTTGTTGAGAGAAACAAAAGTTGGCCATCTTGTACAACTGTTTGTGTGTGGCACATAAATTCAATAATAAGTAAGCAATCGTTGGAATTTGGCAGTTCATTCGAACAGTGCGGATAAGATACCCACTTTAGGCTTGGGAAGCTAGGATAAGTTGCCCAATTGTCGGTTTGGGAACCGGACAGATACCCACACAAGGCTTTGGAATCTCGAGGAAGAAACCAAACTAAAGGCTTGGGATCCTGAAACCAACAAACGCAACCGTGACTGGTATTGCACAACCATCGGGCGTGCCCGCTATGGCAATGGTTCAAGTGCCTGAACTGGTAGTGACAATGTTACCATGGACCAATGCAATATAATAGTAGTAATGATGTTTATATAAAACAAACAAGACAAAAGAATAATAGAATGCATTGTGACATTGCCATAGCAACATCCTCAACTTTGTCCCTATTTTTAGGGCTTTATACGCCAGCGATGAAAAATCAACCCTACTTTTTAAGGGGGTTTGAAACATGCTCTTTCTAATGAGAATGAATTAACAGTTTCCAAAAGATCTTTTTTTGTAAAAACAGGCTGAAAATACTCTATTTTTGGCATTTTTTACAAAAAACATCAACTTTACACTCAATTTGTAAACTAATGGAAACCAATAGGAGAATCAAATTTTATATTCAAAAACCTTGTGTTGCTAAATTATTAACGTACAAAGTTTCACGTTTATTGTACCTTTCCTTCCAGAGATATAAAGAGCCAAACTTTAACCTTTTTTCGAGCAATATTTTCGGCCAACTTTGCTCCAAATTATCTAGATGGAGATCGCACATGAGAATGTTTTTATTATTTTGTTTAATAGAGCATAAATAGTTGTAAAAGATGGCCAAGTTTTGTTTCTCTCAACTAAATATTGCCAGAGATATTATGTCTCAAAGTTGCAGGACCCAGAGTCATACTGTAGAAGGCTGCGGTATGGGGTCAAACAAATGACTATATTTCTGCAAGTATCGCATCGGCACACGTAACACTTTACCAATGTTCATTGGGGACATGTGTGCGTGTTCACACAAAATTTCATCAAAATCTGTGATGGTCAAGCAGGGACCCCCAGACCACTTGACCTGGAATGACCCTAAAGAATGCATGTATTTTTCTGGTAATCTATTTTTTCGTCAGTAGACTTTTTACTTCTCCATCTCTCCAAACAAGTCAACTTTTTAACCAGTCTGAATGTTGTCATTTATAGTAGCAGCTTTAAGACAAAGAAAGCAATTAGGGTGTTTCATATCACATGGTTCCTCTCAGCTATAACAAACCTAACATATTTGCACAAAATATGCAAATTAGGCTAATTTATTAATCAATTAGAAAAGATAAAGCTTGTAATAAGGTTTAATGACGTATGTGAATCAATATACTGATTCTATCTTTTAACTGAAGGTTTTCATGACCTTTCTTTTCTGATGAGGCAGATTCCATTGGAGTTAAGTGGCCAATTATTAAATAAATAGTAATTATTATTATTATTACTGATAATAAAGTATCTTTCTAATTTTCATTAGCTATGTTCTTTGGTCATTTTACAAATTCACTCTGAAGTAAATATTCCAAATTATTGTTTTAGTTTAGAGAAAGAAAAGATATTTTACATGAATGTTAAGTGGAATTTTTTTCTGCCCCTTTAGCCATTTATGCTTGTTTTGTCATCCAAAGGGAAAAAATGGTCTTTCACTACCAGAAACTTAACATCTTTTAACATTGTTATATTTAATATCTTAAAAGTATCATTATTCTTGGAAATGGAATTATATTGGATTGCCAATTTATTGTAATTCTACACTGTATCAAAATATGAATTAGGACATTTTCAGCTAAGCTCGTTTTTATTTTGTGGACTAAATGTAGGAAATGTGTCTTTAAGGACAACCCTATTTGTTGTGAACATCATAGCAACAACGGCATGAGCAAATATGGACAATACTAGTGATCAGCAATAGCTGCAAGATGAACAAGATGTAATGCTGTAAAGAACACTGGTCAGGGTCTAGGACAACTCACTGCAGCCATCATGCCATGGCCATTTCACCACAGACAACTCACTGTGCCATTCTATGCGGGATAACTCAATGCAATAAATATTATCTGCCATTGTTTCTTTGATATTATTTCCATTGACAACGGAAATAATGGAAAAGCCATCGTACTAACTACGCAGGGCTGGTTATGGCCAAGCCAGCATTTCTCCAGAAGGATGTCAAATCTTATTAGGAATAGTAGCCGTAACAGTCCCCCTACTCATTGGTCATTCTTGCCATTTTGTATTCGCTGAACAGTGATAAGGGGTCATGCCTGCACTAGGAGATGGAGCTCTGCTGAGGGCTTCTAGTGAAGCCTTCTAGCAACTAGAGAGGAAGGCAGCAGTGAGAGGCAGGGCTGACCTGCCTAGCATGGCCAACAGAGCCCCCCAATGTGCAGCTTGAGGCCAGCTGCTATCAGAGGCCTGTAGAAAAGAAATTAGCTGACGAGGGCAGTGGCAGAATTCAGCAGCCTCTTCATCTCAGCCATACTGTGCAAAGTGGCCAAAAAGGGGGAGATGAAGGGAGATAGGTAGATGGGGGGAATTGAAGTAGAGACAGTTTGTACAGAATGGGAGAACGTGACCACAGGATGCGATGACATTCATAATTACAGGCTGGCTGGCAAGTGCCTGAATTTTGATATCTGACACCAGGGACACCATAACAGTTATTACATGTGAGAACCTAAAAATACTGCAGGAAACCTCGGGAGCTGTGCATTGAAGCAGCTAGTAAGCCATTCTGCTGGACAGTGGTTGAAAAAGCAGCTGTTTTGGAATTTATTTTTCAAACTGACAATAAGCCGTGCCTTTAATTTCTTAATCATTTTATGGGATTATTATATTAGCTGAAAGTGCTACTTTCTAGTCACAGTCGAGTGGAGCTGCAAGCGCATGCATGATGACTGCAGTGATGGTAGCTGCCAAACGGCGATTGCAGCTTCTATAGGGCCGCTTGTGGCGACAGTAGTGGCCATGCAGTGCCAGTAGTGCCAGTGGGAGATGTGCACGCACATACATGTGCACATTGGCCAGCCACTCATGCGGCCCAGTGGCCAATAGGCCACAGCCCGGTAGTGGGCCATGACCCACAAGCTGGGGATCACTGATGTAAAGAACTTAACTACATCTGTGGAATACAAATCTGACACCAATCTTTATTATGATGATGGTTTAAATACAATCCTCTCAGCGCAACTGAAACAAGAGCTCCAAGCATATATACAATTTTCAAGATAGCAAGTTTGGGATTTTTCTTCATGGATACTAACAAGGTTGAGAATTCTTTCAGAAAAATAGATTTGATGGACATTACAGAGAAGATTTTTATTGTATGAGGATAACCTGAAGGAAATGAGTTAATTGGAGTTAGGATGGATTTTTACAAGTCTGATATACAGTATGTAATTGAAAGAAAGCTGTAATATAGACTTGTGTTATAAACGGAAAACGTTTATATGCACACATATGCACACAATACTTGAGTCATTCTTACAGTTTGTAAAATATTATTGAATTATGTTCAACTGATTTTAGAAACATTTTAAAGAAAAGTCTTAAAATGGATGTTAAAAAAATTGTCCCTTTTAAGGTTAAAGAACCTGAGAGTGTGTAGTAAAATTGTGTTAATATAAATGATGACAGTATATTAAGATTAATAAGTACAAACATAAATATATATTATTTCCCACAAAAAGAAAAAAAAGTAGAGATGGTTAAATTGATTGCTTCATTCAAAGAAAAGAACATACTTAATTTTGTTTCTATTTGGAAATCACTTTAGAACAAATCCATACTTATTTTTCAAACCTTTCTTTTGCAATTGTGTATTACAAGAGTTAACGTCATACTAGCTCTTTCCTACCTGATGCTGATCTTTTACCAGAATGAGCTATATAACTTTCCACTAGTTTTCTCATATACTTGTCAGTAGCTTCTTCTAAGGCATTCTTTCCTCTTTCATTCTTGAACAGTGGGTCAGCTCCATACCAAAGCAATAATTCTGCCACCTAGAGGTAAATACAAATCTTATTGTGTTTTCAATAGTTTTTCTTTCCATTTTTCATGATATAGATTTAAGACTCAATTTAAAACTGTATGACAACTGAGACAAAAAAAGCAAAAGCTTTTTTGTGCATTGTAATTTCCTACTTGTAAAGTAAGCAAGGATGATTCAGCATAAACTGTTACATCGCATATTGACTAGTTAATCTGGAATAAGAGCACTGAGCTAAACTGATATTGTATTGTTTTGTTCATTATTTGAAAAATTTTATATGGTATAATACATACCATTGCTAGCCTCTGAATTCAACATTATTACTATACATTTAAAAGGAAAGATAATGTTTCTGGTTAGGCTCCTAAAACTGTGATGATCTGGGCTTGGCATGTCAAAAATTCAGAAAATGCCTAACTTGACTCTCCTGGTGTGCCACACAACCTCCTTCTGAACAAAAGCGAAACAATTTTTTGAGTGAGATGGATGGTTGAAAAATGTGAAAAATAAATAAATAAAAATTATCTCCCCTGCCCACCTAGACCACCCTGAACAGTGGGACTCAGCACAGTACTGAGGCTGGGCCTGAAGTCTAGGCAGCCTTAGCACCACTGCCGCCTTGCACCATTCCCCAAGGCACACAAGCAAAGTTTGACTGCCCCTGCGGCCCAGCGCTCCTCAGGAACTGCTGCATGCCATTTACCTTTTTGTTAACAGACATCTGTTGCTACCAAGATTGCTGCAGATCACATAAGGCCTTCATTCTTGAAGTAACTTTGGAGAATGCTTTTTCACGGCCTCTACCACCTCTAAAAACTGTGCAGAAGCACAATTTTTGCACAATTCTTTGAGCACGTCCCTTTCACCCGACTTCTGGGGAGTCCGGAGGTTGTGTGAAAGCATGCCCCATTCTCACGCGGTCTCTGGAACCTTCAAAAATCGCACAGGGTGTGCTTTTAAAAATTGTTTCTTATATGGTATTAGTGAATGCTGGAATTACCCAAAATGTCATGGTATGTCATCTTGATAGCTTCACCATCACTGTCCTAAAACTGAGT
This sequence comes from Oxyrhabdium leporinum, assembly GCA_032468155.1. Classification (NCBI taxonomy): domain Eukaryota; kingdom Metazoa; phylum Chordata; class Lepidosauria; order Squamata; family Cyclocoridae; genus Oxyrhabdium; species Oxyrhabdium leporinum. The sequence continues at coordinate 222,053 of JANHFL010007910.1, forward strand.
ATGTGCTGTCTTCTAATTAGCATTTTAAAGTAAATGGTTAACTATGTGATGGCCATATAAATTTGATAAATGGACAAATAAACAATTACTCCACTAACTTACAGAACTGTTGACAAATAAATGTCTAAAAATAGTTATAAAAGAAACCATAAATGTGAAATATTCATGACTAAATTAGATAAGCCTGAGCCTCTATTATTTTTGTATTTAAAGCTTAACATAGGTATTAATCAGTTCCCATTTGAGTGAAAAATAGTATCAGCATGGTAAGCCTCATTAATGAAGAACTGAGTTATATTCAGTTAACACCATTTCCAATCCTCCAGTTCTATGAACAAAAGATGACAGAAGCAGCTGCAGGTGAAAACACTGAATAATACTCAAAATAGGAAAAAATATCCTACCAAGAAACCTGTGAAAATGAAGTTATCCTAACCTTGAATTTTCAGACAAACATGATAAATTAGCAGATATAATTTGTGTTTTTATAGCTTTATGATGTAGTAAATATCCATATGGCATCTTAATCGTTATCATTATATTAAAAAAGAGCAGTCCAGAAGAAAAGTAATAAATATATCCAAGTCTGCCTAGAAGATAACTCATTAAGTGAAGTAGCTAGGTTTAGAATTTAATCCTGAAATATATATATCTAGGGGCACAGCAAATGAAAAACACTTGCTTTTATAAAAGAGAAGTGATAAGTACTGCCTTTTGACTGCTTTGCGATACTTTTGCAAAAAATTAAAAACCAAAGGTTGAGTTGTATCACTAATACTATATGTAAAAAGTCAAATACAAATATGTAGGGACGAGGCAAGATGAGAACAATTAATTACTTCAGGAATTAACTAGTGACTACGGTAGTAGTCACTAGCAGTGACTAGTGAGAAGAATTAATTATTTTTAGAACAAAATCACTTTATAAATCAACAAGTCAGATGATTAATGAGAAAACTGGTCAGAATGTTCACACTTGGGGAATATGTATCTACATACATATTTTAATTAACTGTCAAATAACTGGAAGTAGATTAAAGCAAAATTTGCTAAGTATTTGGAGGCAAAAAAAAAAAAGCTATGTTCAGGAATACAGCTTTAGAAATGTTACGGTGCCCCCTGCTGAATAGTCACTCTAATGTAGGAAAGGAGTATGGTTCGCAATTACATTACAGTAGAACTTGTAACTAGTCTTGGAGCAGATGCATGTATTGCACAAGAGAACTTAGGCTTCCTGCATCATCATGGGGCTTCATGGTGACTGAATTATTTCCGTATTATTCCCATAAATGGTGCAAAGAATAATTCAAAACGGAAGAAAATGAAGCTTCTTTATAGTATTAGGCAGTCATAACTAATCTAGCTAGTATGGCTTAACAACATATTTTAGAGACCCAACCTAGTTGATAGTTCAAGAGATGATCTCTTCTTCAGTTAGGATACTGCAATCACAGACAGAAGACACATGGCATTCCCTTTCTTCACTTTACAACATAACCTCTAATTTCACTGAAAAAAGATCAACAAGACATCTATTATTTGGACCGAAATGCAGTCAATTTCCAAGATATAATGCAGCAGCCATAGAGACATCACTGTGTGCTGCACTCCCACTTAGTGCAACAGGGAAGCCCAGAAAATGCATCCTGCGAAACATTTTATAGAATACTTGCAGGGATAGAAATTATACCTTGTAGTGACCTTCTTTAATAGCATCATGTAATGGTGTGACATGCTCATATCCTTTACAATTAACATCAGCTCCTGCTTTTAAAAGTTCATTTGATATTTCAAACCAACCGGCCAAACTGGACTCATGTAATGGAGTCCAACCTACAGAAGTGAAAAATACATTTTTTTTCCAGGTGGACTAAAGTCATTATTACGTAAGTATTTTCTACAGACTTACTTTCCATTTCAATGCAATTTAGATACTAAATATTCCCATCAATTTCAAAAAAGTGACTGTTTAACATTAGACTCATTTCAGTATTGTTATTTACTTAGCCACTCAACTTGTTCATTCTTTTTTGAAGTAACTTTTAAAGTCTTGCAGGAAAGTTACATCTACAGAAACTATTATTCCAGTTTGAAGCTGAACACCAGAGTTTCACTGAACAACATAAAATCTGGAGTTAATGTACCTTCAATTTAATAAGACTGATTTTGTAATTTTTATAAAACCAAATTTATGTTGGATATTGTACTTACCTGCATAGTCCTGGATATTAACATTTGCACCAGCTTTTATCATTGCACATACACCATCTAAGTCATCTTCTTTAGCAGCTCTATGCAACAATGTCTGACCAAAAGCATCTCTTCTGTTGATTACAGACAGTGAAATGTAATTCCCTGAGGAATCATTGGAGTAATAATTAAAAATGGTCTGCTTTCCTGAGAAATAAAATAAAAATGGAACAAATGAAAATGTTTAAATGGCATTAAATGGCATGAATCATAACATGTGTTTTTGTTTTAGAAATGTGTAAAGATGTAACAGTTCTCCTGCTTCTAATTTGTTATGAAAACTGTAACAAGAAATGTAATTTACATTTTACATTTGCATACATGGTTAAGCAGCACAACTCATGTCTCTCAGTAGAGATTGTTGTACTTCCAAACAAAACTTTTATTATGCAATCACCTTGCCTTCTTCATACATTTTAAAGGAGAAACAAACAATGCTTTTCTATTTGGACACCTGCTATATTTTTCATGATTTTATATTTTGTTTCCAAAAGTCTTACAGAAGAACACTGTTGGATAACATCAAGAGTTATTGACTTTCCATCTGCAAGGGATTAAAACTATTTGCTTGATTACTTTTCACAGAGTAGGTATTAATACATAAGGTTTTATATATATAATAATATATAAGGTTAGAAGGACTTAAAAGGACATATATTAAATAAAGCATCAACTTTATTTACCTGCAGGACCGCATCGAGTCCACTCCCCCCCGACGTCCCGTGCGGTCACACAGGGAGGGCCTGCTGGGGGTACC
>JANHFL010007911.1:1272-15880 GCA_032468155.1 Oxyrhabdium leporinum
AAACCGGGAAGATCCCGTAACCGCCCGCGCGGCCGCATTCTGCACCAGTTGAAGCTTCCGGATGCTGCTCTTAGGGATGTTAGCTGATGAAACTTGCTATTCAGAATAACACCTGAACACCGGAATAATACCTGCACTGTTTGCCGATAGGCTTCTGGGCCCAGTTCAAATTGCCAGTAATTACCTATAAAGCTCTCTGTTGTGATACAGATTTCATTAGGAATCATCTTATTCAGAATGATTCTGCCCATCCTGTGAGTTGACCGAGAGAGGGCTTGTTTCTATGACAGGTGAAGGGTAGATGGGCTACAAGGCAGGTCTTTTCTATGGCAGCCCAACTTTCCCTAGAAAAGCCTCTCCTCTCCTCTCCCCTTGCTATTTAAGCAGGTTTTCAGATTTAAATTGATGGGTACAGTATTTTATAATTTATATTTTCAGTATGATTTTGGCAGGTAGTGGTTGTTATGTTGCAGTGATTATGTTATATTGTACATACTGTCCTAAGTTGTCTGACAAGATGTTATGGCACTTTGTAAAATGAATAAAATGTAGGGAACACTTTTGACCAAGTGATAAAACTTGTATGGGGTGTCTCTTACCATCCTCTTAAGGATAGGATATTTCACCATTACCTATTGATACGGTGACTCCATTTTCTTGGGGAAAAAAATGAAGGAAAAACTTGGGAAAAAAAGACTTGAACCTGAAAGAGGTTCAAAAGGAGAAGTAAAATAATTGTTTATGTTTATAACTTTGCTTCACAAAGGAAAATTCGAGCGCAAAACTGGGAAAATAAGTAATTAAACAAATTTAAAGGACAGCTTTCTGAAATAAAGGGTATCTTTTATAATAAAGGATACATGGTCCCTATACATTGTGAGCCAGCCTGGGTATTTCTTAAAGAATTACCCATGTTTATATCTGAAAGATATTTGAGAAAACCAGGACTAACAACAATAACAACAACATATATTTATTACAGTACTGCACAAGTCACCCTTCAGTCATAATGCAGCTATTTCCACTTTGACAGTGGTGTAAGGCAACTGTAGTCTGACACATACAAAGGTTACCCAGTTTGGCAAAATATATTTTCTGCGTGATACATGACATACTTTTTATTGGTATTTCAGCCAATGATCTCTGCAATACTGTAGAGCATGGATGTGAATTTAAATGTCTCAGTACCTCTGGTTCTTACCGTTGTGTCTGCCCAGAAGGTCAGCAACTGCAGGCAGATAAGAAGACCTGTAACAGTGAGTATCAAGTTCTTTATGCTTGATAAAAGGCTCCTCCAATGTATTGGGCATTTTTCCCAGCTAAGCATCTCATGAAAGGTAGCCATAAAGATAATTCCAGAGATAGCAAACAACAAAGAGTGGCATTTTAAATGAGAGCCATTCCTTTTGCTAGTGGGTATTTTTACTGAACTGAATTCAGAGATATGTTTCTGATCCTTGGAGACATTTTGGGAACAGCATGCCAAATCATAAATGATTTGTTAAAAACCTAAAGTCATCATGAGAGTTATATTACTTTTTGGAGCTTATTGGATGTCCCAGAGTAAGCACCACAGCTTTGAAGAAGACAAAAATGCATTAGATTGAGAAATGCTTTTAGGATTTGTAGTGAAAGAATGAAAGGACTGCTTGATTCCCTTTTAATCTAGAAGAAAGCTTGGGGTACAATTCAATGAAGGGACATGCAAAGATTTTGATGTATAAAGCACATTCAATATATCAGCTTTGGCTAGCGTTAGAGACAGATATAGTTCCCGTGCAACCCTAAAGTGTTAGTAGAAAAAACAAAGCTTGATCTAATATGAGCTAGTGTCTGAAAGAAAGTCAGACAAAATTCCAGTAATTTGGATGCAGAGAATCTGACTTAAGTTATGCCAGTAGTGAGCCCATGTATTTGGAGTCCTTTTTATTTAGCCGCCTCTGTGAGTGATAGAGGAACTGACTTGACTATTTTGGCTTTGTATGTTCTGATTGGATTGTAGTATTAGTGGTCTGAATCCCATTGGCATATGTGACTTGTCCGGTTTACCGAGGAGCCGGTGCACTGTGGTAACTAACTTACTTCCAGAAAGGTGAATTTGAATCCCTGCTTCATCCCTGCTCTGGAATTCAGTAGTAGGTAAAGGAATAATCATATCTTCTGTGACAAAGAATCACAGAAAAAGATCAGAAGCAATAATACCAGTAGTCCTCAATTTATGGTTCCAATTGGGACCAGATTGGTAAGCAAGGAAATTGATAAGTGAGTCATGCCTGATTTCTCAACCTTTTTTGCATGGCTGTTAAGCAGTACAGTTATTAAGTGGATTATGTGATCATTAAGTGGAATCCAGCTTCCCCCATTGACTTCTTGTCAGAAGCTAACAGGAAAGGTTGCAAATTGTGATCACGTGATCCCAGGATATTTCAACAGTTATATATACAGTTGCCAAGATCTTGAACACGTGACCATGGGGATTCTGTGTCAATTGTAAGTGCAAAGACTGGTTGTAAGTTACTTTTTTCAGTGCCATTGTAGCTTCAAACAGTTGCTAACTGTATGATTGTAAGTCAAGGATTACCTGTAGGTCACAACAATCTGAAAATGACAACAATTCACATTGTGACATCATGATGGAAATCCCATCTTTTATTGTTGTGATGGTTGATGCAAGTAAATAGCTACAGAATTTGCTGAATTATGACATCCTGAACAGTGGTGAAATCTAAAATTTTTCAAAAAAAGGTTTTTGGGCGTGGCTTGGTGGGCATGGCCTGGTGATCATGTGACTGGGTGGGCGTGGCTCACAAAATTACACAACCAAACTCACAAAATTACATAACTCAAAAAAATACACACTGTTATCTCAGCCTTCTTTGCTGCTTCCAGGGACACCCACAACCAGAAGAAGGAATTCTTTAAGGAGTGAGGGAAAGCCGTGAAGGACTGCAGGCATTACATTTTTAGTTACTGTAAATGAACTAATCAATTGCATTGAATTAAAATTTCAGGTCATTTTATGAACAATAAACGTATCTGACCTGCATACTAACATTCCTTTGAATGCTAAGTTGAGAGAGAATCTCCAGAATCAAAACTGCCTCATCTTAGCTTTTTCTTTTTTCCTGGGCAATAGAGTGCAAGGCTGGGCACATTGATTTGGTGATGGTCATCGATGGCTCTAAGAGTGTCCGGCCCCAGAATTTTGAGCTGGTGAAACAATTTGTCAACCAGATAGTGGATTTCCTGGATGTGTCCCCTCAAGGCACCCATGTGGGGCTGGTCCAGTACTCTAGCCGAGTGCGCACTGAGTTCCCACTCAACAAATTCACAACAGCAGAAGATGTTAAGGAAGCTGTTCAAAGAGTGAAGTACATGGAAAAGGGCACCATGACTGGACTGGCCCTCAAACACATGGTGGAACACAGCTTCTCTGAGGTAGAAGGTGTCCGGCCTCTTTCCCAGAACATTCCCAGGATTGGCCTGGTCTTTACGGATGGACGCTCTCAGGATGACATCGCAGAATGGGCTACAAAAGCAAAAGAATCAGGTAAGGCAATTAATGGAAAGTGTGATATATTTGCGTTGGGTGTTAGTTTCATATCTTGCCTTTCTTCCAGGAGCTGAAGGTAGCATATATAGTGCTCTCTAATTTTAAATTATTTTTTTTAAATTTTAAATTAATTAATCAATAAAATTGTTAAAAATCAAATTTATTTTTAACTTTTTAACTAAGAAATTAATAACTATTTTAAAATTAAATTAAAATTTTAAACTTTCTAACAGTGAGAACAATTAACCAGTGGAACAGCTAGCCTTCAGAAGTTGTAGGTGCTCTGGGGCTTTTAAAAATAGACTAGACAACCACTTGTCTGGAATGATATAGGGTCTCCAGCTTGAGCAGGGGGGTTGGACTAGAAGACCTCCAAGGTCCCTTCCAACTCTGCTATTCTGATTCTAATTCTGATTTTTTTGTCCAATTTTCCTTCACATCAACAACCTTGCAAGAGAACTTGAGCTGAAAAAGAATGACTGCCCCATAGCAAACCATTGAGTTTCCATGGCTGATGATGCACCTGTGCTTGGATCTGCCCTATCATAGTGCGGTACTTTAAACTCTACAACACGTCAGCTGTTTCTGTGTTTACAATGTGTTTAATGGATTGCAACACTATTATTCATAATTGCATAGATGTTAGTGATATAGATAGTATAATAAATGGCTCTGAACTGATTTAATCCTTGAGAACACCTCCCAAATGGAGACAGTTTGCTATCACCCATGATCGAGATATACTAAATTATAGTCTTCTTTTGAACAACAGCTTGATCACTAAGCTTGTGTGAAGTGGTTTGGTTTCACGTCATTTGTGAAACCACGGTACTTTGTGACATAGAAGCAGTGCAGTTCTTAATCAAGTGATTTGCAACAGCTCAACCAGCAATTCCATTGCACTTCCAACTATAGGAACTGTTGTACGGAATTCCTATCATCCCCAGAAAAGCTCAGAAATGATACTTTACTGTTAGGCCTTCAAACTAAAATATTTCTGTGCATAGCACACTGTGCATAGCGCACTGATCATTTATCCAGTGGCAGAAAGAATTTAACTGCAGCTTCCAATGCCAGGGCTTAATAAAATAATTAGCCAGTTACTGTTCTCACAGTGTTTCCATATGGTCTTCCAGACGTCTAAATCCTACCCAGCATTCCAACTGAAATTTATGAGAGGTGTGTAACATATCTGGACAACAGCAAGGAATGAAAGGCTCAATTACATAAATTTAGACAAGCCTTTTTTTATTTGAAAGGGAAAATAGGACACTGCTTTTATTTTAGAACTAGGTTGTCCAACTAGGCATGGGGTGGAATCCGATGGCTGAATGCTATTGGACTCTAGTTCCTCATTCACCATGATCAGGGATGATGGGAGTTAAATACAACAAGTTTACAATCCTGGTCTAGTCCAATCATGCCTACCTGGTCTAATCGTGATTCTCAGCTAACTCCTCCTATTTTATTCCTTTAAAAGTAACATTGATTAACTATGTTCATATTGATGATGTTTCCTTATATTGCTTCCATCTCTTTTGAGCCAGGTGTTTGCGTCTAATTAGTCATTTCTCTAATTTTCTCCTGTTATTGCCAAAGGAAAAATGTATAAGAGTTTCAGTTTAACAGTATGTAAAAAAAAACCCTGAGACACTGATACTGTTTTCTTGGAAGTTATTAAAATTCCAAGTGATGAAACAGATAAACAGCTCGTGTTTTGCAGTTAAATCCAAAATTAAGGAAAAAGTATTTTGTCCATTGCCAGTGTTATTTTTGGATTCAAATTCCTTATGTCTCGTGGAAGCTGATCCAGATTTTCTACCCTTGCTTTTTCCCCAAGAATGGCCAAAAGCATTAATGTGACAAAGTGAACAGGGATTTCTCGAAGGAGCTGGCTCTTTGCATATGTCCAGAATATGATAATTTGAGTCTGGTGATTTGTGTCTTGAGTGAGAATTCTGCATTGATTTGTTTTGTGATCATTCATTTATTTTCTTGGGTGTGCACTCTGAGGAGACTTCTCCAAAGTTTAAAAGTGTCAGTACTCCTATTATTCCTCTAACTTTCATTTTCAGAGGCTCACAGGGAGGTTCATTGTGTACATTCTTTATATCTTGTACTGGAAGATCAAATCTTTGTAGATATACACTTATTTATTAACTTAAAGAGTTTATATGGCTGTCTGTCTCACATTGTGATCTCAGGTGGCACACAACAGCCATGATCCGTTCTATAGTCAGCCGCTGGCTACACCTTTATTTATTTGTAAAATGTATTGGCCACCCATCTTACCTCAGGGTAACTCAGAGTGGCTTTCCTGCTATTACTAGGCTTTTTTTTAAACTTCCCTGTACAAATAAAAGTCAATTTAATTTCTGTGCACCCATCTGTATGTATAGGATGTGTCATTTTGCGTGTTTTAAAATCATGTTAGCAATTAAGAAGTTGTTGTATTGGCAAAGACTGATAAAACATTCTTTGCTTCATTTCTGTTTGCTAGGCCATACAGCCCATCTATATTTTCCTTCTTGCTGTTTTCAGCTGTCTTCAACCACAAGCAGCACATCTTGTTCTGTCAGTTTCAAATTGTACATGACTATTAAACTCACTACGGAAGGCAAATATGTCCCTGGATAATGTTGCAGAATCCAATCTGAGTCAGTCACTGGGACCAGACTGGATCCTGCAACTACTAAACTACTAAATTCATCAGCCTGCTCTGATCTGTGATTGGAGAATAAACCTAGATAATCATCATATTGACAGATTGTTCATGAAGTCTAATTGATATTGTTCAGCTACAGATTGTAATATACCCAAACCCCATCTTTGCTACATCCATCCTGACTATGAAAGTGATACTGTTCCTTCATTGTTTTTCATGCCCTGAATAGTAAACAGCATAGGCTTCTGACTCCAAGTGTTCAGTGCCAATCCATTTCAATTCACTGATGCCTAAGATGTCCATGTGTAGTTAGTCCATTTCATATTTGACTTTTTAGCTTTCCCATGTTCATGCTTTTTATGTTCCAAGTCCCCCTGTAATTCTCTCTTTGAAACTTAAGATTTCCTTTTTCTGCATTGCAATGTCAGCAATTTGAGATCAATAAGGCTCTAATTTAGCCAATCATAAGTGCCATTAGTACTCCAAAAAAACTTCAACATTTCCTCAGTCGCATATTGAGTACCATCCAACCTGAGGTTGGCATAATCTGGCACTTACAGTATATTGTCAATTACTTTACAGTGACATTATAAGCTTATAGTGTTCACCCATGTGTGGGTTTTTTGTTAGTAAAATAGAATGACACACTAGTGCCTTTTCCTGTGCAGAATGAAATAATGTCTTTGCTATTGTCACTAAAGTGGTAATGTTCCTATATTGCTGCTAATCAATGTAGATGGCTGCTTGCTATACAATCCTAAGTAGTTGGTTGTAATTTGAGGACAACTTGTACGTACAAATAACTCCTATATTGTTTTGCCCCAGTGGCAATTTGCAGCTTTACCATGGATGTTTAAGTGATATCTCTCCACATGTCCATCCATCCTGCATTGCATTCTATATCCAAAGTGGGAATTTCTCCTTGCAAATTATTGACTCAGGAAAACAATTAGCCTTTATTTGGTACAGAGCTGATTTATTGGTGTTTCCATTTTATTGGTGGTACTCTTAGCAACTATTTCCAAATCTATAATTTGAATATCCAATTTGTTATCTTTACTTTTCCAACACATTATTCATCTTTCTCTATTCCTAAACTAAAGGAAATAACATTATTTACTGTCTTCTATTCTTTGTTATCAGTGAATTCATTAAGCATGGTAGTTGATATAAGCATTGTCTTAATATTTAACATAACTCAACCTTCCATCCTTCCAAGGTAGGTAAAATGAGAACCCAGACTGTTGGGGGCAATATGCTGACTCTGTAAACTGCTTAGAGAGGGCTGCAAAGCACTGTGAAGCGGTATGTAAGTCCAAGTGCTACTGCTATTAAGCCAAGATTTTCACTATTTTTAGATCCGTAATGAGCTCCTTTAAGTCGTCTTTACTAGTTTGATATAACTAACAAACAAGCAAGCAAATAAATAATTTCTGAAGGATGAGGTATATGTGTCAGCTTTTTTCCCCATCTGTTCATCCCATTTACCAATTGAGCTGCAGTTTAAAGTAAACATTCACACAAATGCTTCAATGTAAAGACACCAGCACATGTTTCTAATCCACTTAGTCGCAATATATGCATGCATATATAAAGTTAGATGTCTGCAGTTATAACTGTGCTTAAATGCATTTTTGTACACTGTTTTGCCCTGCAGGGTAATGTTTACCAGGGTTTTGGTTGCTTGTTTGTTAAAGAAAAAACAATGGAGGAAAAACACTTTGAACTCTTTCTGACATTTGAGTTGCAACACTTGTACACCACTGTAAAAGGGAATGATTCTAATAGCACCTGAAGCAGCTTTCTGTCAGAAGACAAGGGATATAATGGCATTAATGGACACATCCCCCATTTTCAATCCCGTTCACACTGGGGTGGGAACTGGTGAAGATAAAAAATATTTTAAAACCTGGCTTGCCTTGCACAAGACCATATTAAAACATGTTAGAAGAAGATGCCAGTATTTGTCATTTCTCTATACATAGCAGAATTTAGCTACTTCTTGAAAAACCAGTGATCCAAATAATGTGGAGTGCCCATTCTCATCTAAACCACAAGTTAAAGCAAGTGCAATCCAAGAATCTATGATGGTGCCTTCAATAGTACAATATTTGACCTGTCATCAGTTTTTAAGATCATTCAGTCAAGATCTTCATGTCGTGGATAGGAGTAATTATCTGATTGAGGCTCAGATGGACCAAAATCCCATCAGATACACCTGCTTGAATCCTCCAAAGTCCTTAGGAGTTTTGATTATTGATTATTTGATTATTAGCATCCAGCATTTTGGAAGGAAGATGATGGTAGAGATTGTGAGCTGAGAGTGCAAAGTGGATAGAATTATATCACCTGTGTGTGCAAAGTTTCAGTTTTCTATTTCTTCTTAAGTGTTGTGAGAAGGAAACTTGATTTTATTTACCTCTTTGTTCCAGTGGCTGTAAAAACAGAATTAATGGTTGACTATAGCTTGAAGCATCAGGCTGCCGTTCCTTGTATAGATATGTAACTTAAAATTTATTGTATGTTGATGGATTTGCAGGAATCATCATGTTTGCAGTTGGTGTTGGTAAAGCTGTCGAGGAAGAACTGAGAGAAATTGCTTCTGAGCCAGTGGATCAACATTTTTCATATTCAGCAGATTTCAACACCATGACTCATATAGTTGACAATCTCAAACTCAGTATCTGCCCAGGTAAGATATTATAGCTTCAAGTATTTAGATGACATGTTTCAGTAAAACCCATGGGTAGCTTGTCCATTTTGCATCTTGATCTATATCTTATTCTAACTATCAATCAGGATCCAAGTTACTTAGCACTACAAAATTATGTTGTAATCTGAAACAGCAAAGAAATGTTTATCAAATTTGGTTCACACCATAATTATAGCCTCGGGCAAGTCTTATTATATGTACTGTATAAATATATATACAAAATACTCATCATTAAGTGTATTTCAGAGTCCTTGAATAAATACAACATCTTTATGGGTTTTAAACTATGAGTTATTAGGCTTATGGTTGAAGAAGACCATAAATTAAATTAAATTAAAGTTTATTATTATGTGTGAACCCTCCAAAATGGGCATAATAGATCAATTTATATAAGATTGTCCTAGGGTGTTAGGCCTCTGGTTCATGCATAGAGGATTGGATTTCTATGTTTCTAATGAATTTTGTGGTATTTCAGAGGAGGGCACAGGAACAACTGAAATCCGTAGCCCATGTGAATGTGCAGCTCTTGTACAGTTCCAGTCAAACACTATTGAAATCCTACAAGACCTCACCAATAAAAATATCCTTTAAATAGTTTAACTTGCACAGAATGTGTGATTGGAGAAATTGGGAAAATTTAAACTAAATAGGAAAGTTATTTAAATCTACCCTTTTAGCAAAATTTGAACTTCTTACTTTGAATGTTTTTGAGTATTTAAAAAAGTGAAGATTTAGGGAATTGTTCAATGAACTATTTAATAAAAGTACAAAATGTATGCTAAACTTCTAGGAACTAATGCAGCGAGTAAAAAAGTAAAGGTTCAGTGGGTAAGGGATTGAATATAGTTGAGTGCTTACAATGATGTGTTTACACTTTGAGGAAATTTAAGGAAGAAAAAAAAAGGATCACCTGACTTTTGTCATTATACACTGACATTTCAGTGTATTTTCAAATTATCTTCTTGTTTTGGCTTCCTTAATGCAAGCACTTGCTCAGATGACTGCCAGACTCGATCATTTGGAAAACCAGATTGCCAACAAAAAGTGATTGTCATGAAAAGACACCCTACATTTTGGGCAAAGAAATTTCCTGTACTTCATCCTTGGCATATCAAGAGTGGTTTGCAATGGTTATCTGCTCAGGATCTTGAGTGGAACTCTTTTTCCTCCAATCGTTTAAATTATAAAAAAAAAATACATTTTTTTCCTTTTTGGTAAGATGAGTAGTTGAGATGGAACTCTAATGAAACGGATTGAATTTCGATAGGTGGACATTTCAGAGAAGGAAAAGGAAGTGAAATATATAGTGTCTTCAAGAGCTGCTGGGATTATTCAGTAATTATTGATTTTTTAAAAAGGAAGTTGAACCCAGAACTCTCAATTTGCAAAATGGGAGCTGGAAGCAAGAAATTTCTTCCTTGCTAAATTATATTTTCAGAAGAGGCAGTGTCACTGTCTAATGTTCCCAAACAAAAGAATATGCTGATGGTTTTCTTACTATCTTTCATGGTGAACAGCTGAACCTTCAGACTCTTCCTAATAAACAGCTTTTCTTACCCAGGAATATTCTACATCTGTTGATACTACAATTCCCAGAATTCCCAGCTAGCATCTTGTAGTTTGAACACATCTGGAAGTGCCCAGAGCAGGGGGAGGCTTGAATAAAACATTCTGTCTCAAAACACTTGCTTTTGAAAGTGGATCTTTATTTAAATCAACAACTAAAACGAGTTGGTTCAAAAATTGAACAAAAGAGTCTCATTGGGACATTTCCTAGGTCCACCCTAATTTTGACAGAATTGCTGGAGAATTTGTCATGATTTCCCTTTTAAAAAAATCAGTGAATTCTTTTAAAAGTTCTACACGTGTCTGCATATATGTATGTACCTTTGTTTCTAAGAGAGGGTAGGGTAATAATTTTTCTAAATGTCTTTTTATTACATGCAAATTTTATCCTGATAAATAAACTTGTTATTGATTTCTTACTTCTTTCTATCTTCTTTCCATTAGAAATATGTGAAAATAATTTATATTTGGATAATTCTCTTTCGCTTTCCTCCAATTATTTTACATATATAAATATATAAATAAGCTAAACAAAAGTTTCAGGGTCAGCAAAAAGGACATCTTTAGCAAATAAAAAAATAAAAATAAAATCCCTTCCTCATGAATACATGAATGCATTCATGTGGAGACAAACATGCTGTCAGTGATTGATGCTCTTCCGTTCTATAGAAGAATGCCAAACATAAAGAGAATGTATTACGTTAGATCTGAATATTCTCCAAGCTGGTTCTTCCAAGTATCCTGGACTTTCAATCCTTGAATCCTTAGCCAGATGGCTATCAAAGCAGATCCACAAGGTGAACATGCAGATTTACTTCCCAGACTGAAGTCATGTTTTACTTATGTTATGCAAGGTTGCTATTGTAGGTAAACCAGGAGAGAAATATGAACAATCACAGAAGCTTCAGTGATGGAATGATGCAAAGCAGACAACACCCCAATGATGTCACTCTCTGCAACCTGTAACAGTAAAGTAAGCTTAAACACATGAATAAAAAACAGAAAATTCATCTGCTTTAAAACTTTTAATTAAGTTAAGCAGTGCAGCAACCAGCTATATTATTGTTGTTGTTCAATCACCAAGTCGTGTCTGACTTTTCCAACCCCATGGACCATAGTATGCCATCCCCCTGTCTTCCACTGTCCCCCAGAGTTTGCCCAAATTCATGTTCATTGCATCAATGACATTACCTAATCATTTCATTCTCTGTCGTCACCTTCTCCTTTTGCCTTCAATCTTTCCCAACATCTGAATCTTTTCCAATGAATATATTATTGTACATCCTTAAATATTTAATGGAATTTTTGCATTTAAGTGCAAAAATTAGGCAGGAGGAATACTTAACTATGTTACACTGTAAACATCTGTATACTCATGGAAAATCACCATATGGGTATAACACTGCAAACAGTTCATATAAGTTCAACACATGCTCAAAAGTGCAATGTTTCCAATTTGATTACAAAACTGGATTTGTTTTGGAGCACAGGAACATGAATTTAGTATCTTCTTTCAACTCTTTTAAGCAGCTGTATTCCCAGCAGCAGCTTCAGAGAGCGGCCACATGGTTCCAGGAAGAAACATGGAGGCTTTAATGAGTTGAAGACAAAACTACATTTACACTCTGTTATACTTTTTAACAAAACATTTCCAAAGCATTGTACAGCCTTCATATCTTCTACGTCAGGGATGTCGAAAACTCGATTTCGTTGAGGGCCGCATCAGGGTTGTGTTTGCCCTTGGGGGTCTGGGGTGGGTGTGGCCAGATTGACACCACTCATGTTGGGGGCAGCTATGGCCTGAGCATTCTGCAAGTGAAAACGGGCTCCTGAGCTCTACTTTTGGCTGGAATGGCCTCTTGCAACCCTCTGCCAGTGAAAACGGAGCTTGGGAGAGCTGCACACGGCCTTCCCAAGCTCCATTTTTGCTGGCAGAGGCACCGCAGATCAGACCTTCACTGTTTCCAGGGCAGTCAGATCTAAGCACCCTGTGGGCCAAATCTGGCCCGCGGGCCTTTAGTTTGACACTCCTGCTCCACATGCAAAGCCACTCCATAATTCTTGCACCCAAATTGCCTCTTTTGGGAAATGCCAAGAAAGAATTTTATTTCCTGCACCAACCCTTTTTCCATGCTCTGGAAAACTGGACAATTGAAGCATTTGACTGTGCCAATGAACGAGAACTTTTAAAAAGTGAAAGGACCTGCCCCCCTCGCCCCTAGAAATGTATATTTTCATCCAGATGCAGAGTGATACTTGTTTTTACATGTAAAACCCTTGAATGGGACATTTAATCCCCATGATTTCTCAATGAGATGGATAGAGCCTATTGTTCATAATGTACACTATGGTCTCAAGTCCAAGCAGATGGCAAAGAGGAAGAATCACAGCTGTATAAGGTTTATTGCTGTTAGCTCTGAATCAAGCAATTCAAACAAGGCATCTAAGAAACCTAAAATGATTTTAAAGTCTAAGTAAACAAACCCAAAACAAATCATGTAAATAAAGCTTTATGAAAATTTGCTTTCTTTGCTGTGCTCTGCGTGTTGTGGCTGATTCTAGTACTGATTGCCCATGAGAGCACCATAATGGGAAGAGAAATATAAGCAGATGAGAAATTTTAGGAGTGGAAACTCTGGAACCCAAAAATGCAGCTGTAAACTAATTAAAGGTAATAAATTAAGCAATAATGCAAGAGCCTTGAAAAAAATTAGTACAAACTTTTCTTCCCTATCTGAAAACCAACTGCAAAATCCAAGGATATCACATCTAAGTCTAAAAACCTTTCTGCATTGTGCAGAAACATCCCTCTGCTATCATAAATCTTCAAACTTGTCACTGCAATCATAAGGATCAGCAGCTTGTAATAACTTTGCTAAAAAAATAAATTTCTTAGCAACAATATGGCAGTGATTTGTCATAGCCTTTTTCTGGGATTTTTTTTTAAATTTCTCAGTTGTCTCCAATCTAAATATTAATCCTGTTTACCTTCCAAGCCCTGATTAGGTCAGTCACGTTCTGCCATTAAAGTCTTCGAGAGGAGGGACTCATCCAGAGACATTAGAGACACCTATTTTTTTTAACTAGACCTTTTGTGCCCTCATAAACAATTTGTATGTAGAAAATTCCCTGCTAAATATTTCTGCACAGTCATATGTGGGAGAGTGAGCAGGCATTTTTAATTTCAGGGATGCAGAGTTTTAGTGCTATCTAAGAAGGATGGTTATAATAGACAAACCCTCTCCTTAACTGGAGAGTTTTTGTTATAAATAGAAAACTGAAAACAAGCATGTGTGTGGGTTGAGAAAAAGAGTCAATACCAAAAGACAGCAGAAACTTGGGAAAAAGAGACTGTGACCCAAAGGCAAATATTACACACTAGTCTTCAGAAAGCAACAGAAAACTTCAACTGTTGGATCTGCAGGACTGCTGAAAGGTAGAGCCAAGGAAAAGAAAGTAAGAAAAACCAGAGCAGGGGTGGCAACTTTAAGACCTGTGGACTTCAACTCCCAGAGTTCCCCGGCCAGCCATGGGAATGGGAGTTGAAGCCCACAAATCCTAAAGTTCCCAAGGTTGGGCATCCCTGGAGTAGAGCGTGCAAATGCAAGCAAACCTGCAAACCAAATCAAGCCCATGGTGTGCAGCAATTCAGGTCTGGAGCCCTACAAACCAGCTCTAGAAACATAATTATGAGTGCTTTGGGGGAGAAAATGTCATTTAGTGGTGTATAAAGCATGGGTGTCATACTCAAGGCCCGGGGGCCAGATTCGGTCTGCGGGGTGCTTAGATCTGGCTCACGGGACCACGTGGCAGTGCCTCTGCCACAAAAATGGAGCTTGGGAGGGTCGCCTACACCACTCCCGAGCTCTGTTTTCACTGGCAGAGGGTTGCAGGAGGCTGTCGCCGCTAAAAATGGAGCTCATGAGAGCTGCCCATGGCTCTCCCAAGCTCCGTTTTCAATGGCAGAGGGTTGCAGGAAGCCGATGCAGCAAAAAATGAAGCTTGGGAGCCTGTTTTCACTGGCAGAGCACTTGGGCCACCATAGATGTCCCTGACACAAGTGATGTTGAGCAGGCCATGCCCACCATGATCACGCTCCCCCACCCCCCAC
>JANHFL010007911.1:22922-33257 GCA_032468155.1 Oxyrhabdium leporinum
AAAAGATGTTGAGACTCTAGAAAGAGTGCAGAGAAGAGCAACAAAGATGATTAGGGGACTGGAGGCTAAAACATATAGAGAACAGTTGCTGGAACTCGGTATGTCTAGTTTGATGAAAAGAAGGACTAGGTGTGACATGATACCAGTGTTCCAATATCTTAGGGGCTGCCACAAAGTAGAGGGAGTGAAGCCATTCTCCAAAGCACCCGAGGGCAGGACAAGAAGAAATGGGTGGAAACTAATCAAGGAGAGAAGCAACTTAGAACTTAGTTTTTCATGATCAAGGGTGTTTTTCTATCTTTCTATTCCAGGTTTCTGTTGTCAGACAATACCAATATCCCTCAAACACCTAGGGTAGAATTCATCAAATCTTCCATCCTATGTTGCTAGAAAATGCTTTCTTTTAATTGATTCTCTCTCTCTTCCATCCAACATCATAACAGGAATTATCTGAACAGATTGAATTAAAAAAAAATAAATATTTCTCTGAAATACATGTGATCCATTATAAAGTTTCCAAGACAGTTGTTTTTGTTTTTGCATAGGCCAGAATTTGACTTGGATGATGCTTTGCATTGAATCAAAGTTACATATAAAGGCAGCGTACCGGAGAAATCGATCTTGGTTTGCCTGTTTATGGATAAGAAGACAGCAAAATGCATCTTTATATCATTCTTGAATTCCTTCTCATGAACAGTGGTTTCAAATATATGCATCCATATAACCGGTTATGTTTTTCTGGGTTTGAAAGCTATTATATAAATCTAAAAATAAAATAGGATTTCCAATCCACTTCACAAAAACACAACTCTTGAATTTATCTCTGCAACAGCAACTTTTTGATCATTTCAGAACTGATGGATAGTTTATTTTCTTCTGCTGTCCATTTTTATGGTTATGAAACTTTAACCACGTCCACAAATTGCATTAAATAATCACTTGGTTTATTTGACTTTGAAATGGCATGATGTATGAGATTGGTAAGCTATGGATTGTAGTTATGTGTAGATTCAGCCTATTTGATAAAACCTGGCTAAAACAAACCATTGTTTTGCTTGTTGGGTGAAAGCATGCTAAAAGCAAAGAATAGAAAAAAGTAGATACAATACAGTGCAACCTTGATTTAACGGACCCTTATTTTGCTGACTTCAAATACAAAAGACCAAATATCCATCCTGTATTTTTCCAAAACAGCACATGTTTCAGAGATAACACTATGCAAATGATAATCATTCACACGATTATATTAATAACATAAATTTGTCCACATGACATAAAGTTCATCATTTGCATAATAACATAATTAAGTGAATGATGTAAATCATTGCAATGATGTAAATCACTGCAATTATTTATTTTTTAATTTAACAGATAGCCAAGTCTGATAGACAGCCCTCCCCACAAATAGTCTTTTAAAATGAGATTTTACTACATATATATAATGCAAAAAATAATATTGTAATTATAATTTGCCATATAATTTTGATGCTACAAATAATATCAGTTTGTTAATAAATGTGTTTCAAAACTTGCATTTTTCTGCATTATATTAACTTCTCCAGAGTCATGATATATTATTTTAATGGAACATTTCCAAGATACGGTACCTCTTCTATAGTAAAAAAATACCACATAAAACCAAAGTGTGGTGTAATATGTGTCCTGTAGTTTGTTATGTAAGCTAACAAAAATTCTGGTCAGGTAAGGGTTAATTCGAGATTGTTCACTCTAAATAAGAAGAGTCCTTTTCTATGCTTTGTAAAACAGTAAAACAATGACGCAAATATGATTTCATAAGCACCGCCACCAGAGGGCATAGAAAAGCCATTTAGATTGAGGACAAATTATTTTGAAAAAAAGCTTTAGCCTATTCTAGATGTGAACAGAGATCAGGTTTCCTTGGAAAAAAAAACAGCCCCAAGAACTTTAATACAGTACAGGGAAAGTATTCAATCAGTTTATTGCGCCCCTGAATTCTCAAAGCAGCTCCAAGTGCCTTAAAACCATGTATCAGAAATAGTTTGAAATAGATATCCAACAGTAAAACAAACATAATGTAGAGTAAGGAAAACCTCACACTGGGGAAACAACAATGTAGTTATGTGGGAGATCACAAACAAGGTCTCAGAGTGCTCTGTATGATGGGCTGCTGCAAAGGACAAAGCACCACTGTTTTCCAAAGGCATAGTGGTATCAAGGCCTTGCGGATGTCTGGGGGAATGCTGTGCTAGAAGACAGGATCTACAATCAAGACACATCTCTTGGGTACCAGGATGGCATTACTTTACCGATGGGATGTGGATCATTCTAGCCTGACAAATGTAAAAGAACCAGCAGTCCCATAGGGATCTAAGCCTCTAGGCCAGGCGTGTCAAACTCATGTTGTCACGGAGGTATTATGTGATGTATCAGTACTTTTTCCCCCTTCACTAAATTGGGCATAGGGGTGGCCAGCACATGACGCATCTGGTCTGCAGGCCAGGAGTTTGACAGCTCTGCTCTAGGCAATCATGTCACAATTGAATATTCATTTTTCTCTGCACTATCCTCGTCTTTTGCCAGGACAAATAATTCAAAGCAAGTTGGGATGGTGCCTATGTGTTCATTGCTATTGCCCTCGGGGTATAACTGAGATATGCGTCAAAGATGAGGATTGTCCAGGAAACAGGAAGTGCTGTCTTATTTGTTGTACAAAGCAGTCTGAGAATCCACAACAAGAAGTTCTGATTCAGGTAGTACTTGATGTGCCCATTCTTCTCAAGAACACACTGGGTTATTATGTTGTACTCAAAGAGCAGGTGACAATCGTGGCTAGGAGAACCTTGCACAACTTCATTTTGTGTGCCAGTAGGGCCTTTTCCTGGATTGAGAGTCCCCGTGCTCTGTAACTCAGACTGTCCTCATCTCCCTTTTTGACTGCTGCAGTGCAATCTATATGGGGCTACACTTGAAGACTATTTGATAACTAATGCTGGCACGGAATGCAGATGGGTGGCAGTTCTCGCCCCCCCCCCGAGTGGCCCATATAACAACTCTGTTGTGTGAGCTGTACTGTACAACCAGAAAGTCCAGTCACCTCTTGAAAAAGCACCTTTGGGAAGCCACTGGTTTCTGGTTTCTTGGTCCTATTCAAGGTCTTAGTTTTCAACATTAAAGCCCTTTGTGGCAGTGGTTCAGGCTACCTGAGGAACTGTCTCACTCCAATGGGATTGGGCCACCCTAATGACTCTGGCAGATGAGGATTAAAAAGTTTATGGATTAAAAAGAGTACCCATTCCATTCCATTGCATACTCATTCCCATCTTAACTTTTTTTTAAAATTAACATTTCATTTTTTTTTATTCTGTTGTTTTTATCGTATTGGAAAGTACTTGGACTTGCTTGATAGCAAGACAGGTGGCATATATGTTTAATAAATAAATAAAAAAGATTGTTATACATTATTCAACTTCCCATATAGGCTTATCCTTGACTGTTATTTTAAATCCTTCAGCCATATGTTTACAACTGAAGTTTCTCCAACCCAGATTGACAGTGGGGTTTTTATTTTTTATTGTATCATTTGGCTGCCTCTTTGACACCATCTCCTGCAAAATGTTGATTTAAATTTGATATGTCATTTTAAATCCATAACTGGCTTCCCAGTTGATTACAATAGGCAACTCCAACTATTGGCATCTCCAACCATTCAATGATTTTACAGCATTTTTCTGATCTCTTCATCAGCCTGAGAAATGTCATGGAAGATGCAAAAATATATATACGTGTTGTTCATTGTAATGGAAACATCTCTTTCTGTATAATAAATAAAATCCCTACCTCAAATTTCATTTTTCAATTCTTCCTTTTATTTACTTTCAGAAATGCCATCTTCATTATCTGTAACAGACATTTTTAATTAAAATGTTTCCCAAACAGGACAATATATCAATGGGAGAGTAGATCCCACTAAAGTGTGAGGTTGGTCTCACATTATGTTATCACAAAGAAGGCAAAGTTGGGAACTTGAAAAAAATGACTTGTGAGTCACATTTTACGTAGACAACTATAATATTGTGCCATCAACTCATAACTTTCATAGCAGACCTCAAATATACCAGGATCGGGGGTGGGCTGCTGGGGGTTCGCAGGGGTTCGGGCATACCCTTAGTGAAGATTCTACATGGTTCACCGAACTGCCAAATCCTACTCCTGGTTGGCCTCACCCACCCCTCCATCCCTGCCCCTCCCACCACTCCCAGGAGTCTCCATGCAGAACATTTCAGATGCAGGTAAGTGAAGGGTGAGTGTGGAGGCTCAGGGAGGGACAAAAATGAGCCTCCCTGAAGTTTGGGAAGTTCAGGCCAATTTCCAGGCTCCAGAGAGCCTCCGAGGCCTGGGGAGGCCGTTGTCACCCTCCCAGAGGCTCGAGAAAAGCTTCTAGACCCCAGGGAAGTTGAAAAACAGGCCTCCCGGAAGTTCGGGAAGGTCAGAAATGGGCCTCTTTCCGGCTTCCAGAGAGCCTCTGGAGCCCAGGGAGGCCATTTTTGCCCTCCCAGAGCCTCAAGGACCCTGGAGAAGGCAACCCCCCCCCCGCCCTGGTGCAAAAGGCTGATTGGACATGCCCGCCATGGCCACGCCCACCCAGCAACCGGGCAGCAAACCCGTTGCTGAAATTTTTTAATCCCTCCCCTGACCAGGATTGATAATATAAAAAATCATTAAGCGATCTAATAGGACAATGCAGATTGCACTCCAACCATCTATGTCACAACTGAAGTAATCCAGAATAGCAGCCACATATCCTTCCATCCCATGCTTACGGTTGAGGCCAGACTGAAAAGTATCCAAGTAATCCATTTTATCCCTCATTTCAGTCAGCTTTGTTTCATGTTAGATGATACTGTTTCTCTTTGAATATCACTTATTTTCCAAAGCCAATATCACCACCTCCTCAAGATAAGAAAAGTTGTTTCTATCCTTTGGGAAGGTTTTGATATTCCAAGTTGGTCAGATTTTAGGGGCATCTGAATATTATTATTATAATAAGTATGGAAACTATTAATCACAAAAAATGTGGCCGGATCCTTACTATGTTGATTTCTTCTTCCAACTGAATTTCAGATTGTGGGGTAAGAGATGAGAATTGCCTTGGTTGATCTGTTGAATTTGAAAAGTAATGGACAAGATATTGCTAACGGCTTGAAAGGGAAATGAGCTAACCACAATATAGTTTCAAGAAACTGCCAATTAACCACAAACTGACAAGAGGCCGTATTAGGAAATAAGACAGCCATGTGGCATATCTATACCCCAAAACCAAGCCAAACTAAAAGATTATATATTCCATTTTACCAGTGACACAAAAATATGGTTGAAAATTGTAGGATCACCTGGGATCCAGGGGATTTCCAGGTGAAATCCCAGGAGTGGGATTTGGCAGTTCGGCAAACCACGCATAGTCTTCGCTACGGTCCACCCGAACGCATGTGAACCCATAGCAGCCCACCCCTGGGTAAAACCATAAATTCAAAAAGTGGAAGTTAATACCCAGGAAAACTTAAGAAAACAAAACTGCTGACCGGAAGAGGTATATCCTTTGCAAAGGTTTTAATATTCCAAACTGCACAGTGCTTGGGGAATTCTGAATATTATTATCATAATCCATGTGGTAGCTATTAATCACAAACATGTGGCCAGATCCTAATTATGTTGATTTCGTCCTCCAGCTAAATCTTAGATGGTGGGGAAAGAAATGAGGATTACTTCGGTTGACCTGTTGAATGTTGAACGTAATGAACAAGATATTGCTAATGGCTTGAAAGGGAAATGGGCTAACCACAATATAGTTACAAGACACTTTCAATTAACCACAAACTGATAAGAGACATTATTAGGGAAAAGAAAACCACTTGGCGTATCTATGCCCCTAAATCAACCTAAAATAATAGACTGTATATCCCAGTTTACCAGGGACACATAAATAGCTGGAAACAACCTGACTAATATCTCAATAACAGCAGATACATTAAGCCATATATATTTACCGTGATACAATAATTGCTGATTGCTAATATCCATATATTTGGAAATATTTTTCCATATCTGGGCCTGATCTGCATATACAGTAAAGATTTTGCCATCTTTCTAATTGACACCTTCAAAATTAATTTTAGCATTGTCCCCTGGTAATGAAAAGATTTTATGGACAGTGTCACAATGCCAGAGGCTTCTTTTTTGAACTGGAAGTACGTTGTTTTGCAATGATGGCAATGGATATAGAAGCATATAATACTGGATACTTTTTATGCTATTTACTACTAATAGTCCCCAACCTTTGTGGCTAGGCAGACTGGCTGGGGATGTAGAGTAATGGGCTGTGTGAACAGTGAGCTAGCGCATGCGCATGCAATCCTTGTGCAAGTAGCAAGTTAGCCAGCCACTCGAGTGGCCAATTCCAAATAGGCCATGGGCTGGTAGTGGGCTGTGGCCCAGGGGTTTGGGACCCCTGATCTAATATATTATCCACAGTTATTTGCAGCAGTGTTTTCAACACAATTATACAACACAGTGCTGGGTTCAGGATTCCTTCTAGCTCTCTCTAGAAACTTTCTCCCTCTGTCTATCCTCTTCCTCTCTCTTTCTTTCGATGAGAGAGAAAGCATTTGTTTAAAGAAAAAAATCCCAGATATCTGGGGTTAGTATATTGTGCTCAGCATGGCTTTACCTTCTCTAACTTCCTGTTTCTCTGTTCTGGAATGAACCTGTCTTGAGGTCTCCCACAGAGTTGTCCCACTCAAAACTGGGCTTCTCCTTCAGCAATGATCTGCTTCTATTCCCTGCATTGTCATGGCTGAGCCACTCCCTGCAGCCAGTGGGCTCCCTCCATCTCTTTCCATGAAGCTCTGGTCCCCGGGAGTCTTCTATTCCCTTCTTCCAGGGAACCCCCCCCTCCAAGACTTTTCTTCTCTTCTCCCAAGCAGGAACCACAACTTCTCTGTACACTTGAGCCTTGCTTTACAGCTCCTGGGCTCACCACTGCTCTCTTTTATTATTCGTTAGTTTAACAGCATGTCCTATAGTAACTGAAGCAATGGGTGTCCCCCAGTGCTATAGTCCCCATCACATATATTACACTTTACTAGTGGAACTACTGACTGCACTAGCCTCTGAAATAGGGAGGGGAACTCATCAGACCTGAGATACAACAGTGGAGCTTTAAGTCCAAACTCAGCTGCTTTTTCCTTTTTTCTTCAATCCAGTGGTTGGCTCATGTCAGCTAAATGGTACCCATTAAGCCATTAAGTTCTTATGCCAGAAAGATCTTGATAAGGTTTTCAATATGCCCTGAAATATAGGAGCAGATGTTTCATTGTGAACATTTTTTTTCTCTGAGAATCTTCCTCTGGATTCCACCAGCTTTCCAGTCAAAGTATTCTAAGTAATAATTACTCAGAGATAATATAATATAGAAATGGCCATAATGGTGACCATAACTTATATTTTGCACTTTTGCACTCAAGTCTGTTGTCAGACAATAGATAGAAAGAAGCAGACAAATTACTAGGTCACAATACACACAAATTTGAATGATTACCTTTGTAAAAAATATATATATCCTCCATTAAAAAGACCCCAAAAGCTGAAAAATGTAGATAGAGGTCATGAGGACCAAGTGGAGGAAATCTCTTCCTTTTGCTGGAGATCAGAGAACGCTAGATCTCAGGACATGGAAAGATGACTCTAGTCTACAACACACCAGAATATTGCAATAACTGACCTATCCACCAGTTCCAGCCCTGGCTTCTCTTTCAACATAATATATGTTCAGTGGAATTGAGAAGAAAGCAATTGCTTAAGTTTAGGATTGTGGTAATGGGGAAGCATATAGAAATCTTTTGCAAAACTACTGATTGCAGTTAGGTGCAACTGTAGCCTCAAATACACTTCTGTTTTATCTACCAGTATTGGCTTTGCTGAGCTATAGTTCTTGATCATTCTTAATCATTTGCTGAATCTAGAGGACAACATGAAGCTGCTCACCACCTTTCTCCTTGTGGGCCTTCTAGCTCTTTGGATGGGATTCCCCTCTGCAGCCGAGCGCAAGCTCCCAACAGGTGAGACGTAGAACTAACTGTTTGGTGAACTGAGATATAGGAGGAAAGAGCAGGACGCCTCACTGAATTTTTTGCCTGCATCTCTACTTATAAGTCATCTATTTTCTGTGGACAGTTGAATATTAATTTCTGTAGTGTTATATTTATTGCCATTATTGTTATTATAAAAAAATTGTTAACTCATCTTAATCCATAATGCAGTTCGAGAAATATATCGTGGAATGTTTAAATTTTGTTTGAGATGTTCTTCATACAATTTATTGTAGTCCTTATATTATTAAATCAATGGATCTTGAGAGATTTTTCATATATTTATCTGTCCAATAAAGTTTTGTTTTAAGCCAGGCCAGGCCAACTCATGGTTATGTTGGGGGATTTCAAACTCAACTTCTTCCATATTAGTCTTAGGCTTCATCTGTTAAAATTTATAGGTATTGCATCAGGCAGGTTATATGCAGGAGAGGAAGGAATGAAGAACGGGCTATATTCCTGAAGAGCGAGGGCTAAGTGGCTGTGTTCATATCAGTTGCTATACCATAAAGTAGCAAGCCACATTTAACCAAGGATATCAACAGCTCATGCTATTTAACCGCTCTCACTCGGAATTTCCTTGGCATAAATTTAAGTGGAAAATACAGTTTGAAGCTGAAAAAGTCATTGGTTTTTGAAAGGAACACAGACTTAGGAATTCTACCGAGTATGTGTTGAACAACTCTTCTTTTTAAAATCTTTAGTAATAATTTTGCTGATGAAAACCATAGTTGGGACAGTAAACTCAATAACTGAAGCAATGCTTATGTACTTACCTCAGCTTTCGTTTGCAAACGGACACTAAAGAAGGCACTTGATATCTGATGCTGTCTGTGCATTACATTTTATGTTTTGTGAAAAGTATAGAAGAAGTAAATGGACATACATACATTGATTCCAAATCTGTTTGTTTTTTACATGAACTATCCTCTTCTATTGCCAGGACAAGTAGTTCGTGAAAAGCCAGGAATGTGCCAAACTTTTATATTTTGCTATTGTACTCATGTAACTACGAAATGCTCCAGTGATAAGGATTGTCCAGGAAACCAGAAGTGTTGTCTTATTTGTTGCACAAGGAAGTGTTCTCCTTCAAGGTAAGAAGTTATCAGACTCAGGTAGGACCTTATATGCCCATCGCCTGAAGAACACACTGGGTTTCACATTATCATTTTGTGCTGAAAGAGCAGATGGCTGTTGTGGCTAGGAGGTCCTTCTGGCAATTTTGTGTTCTGTAGCAGTAATACCCTTTCCTGGATTGTTAGTCCTTGCGCTCAGTAATTCAGGACCTGCTCATCTTGCATTTGGTCTACTGCAGTGCATTCAACATGTGGCTACGCTTGAAGAGTATTCAGTAGCTAATGCCTGCACACAATACAGTTGACTGGCAAATCTGAGGTGCCCCAGAGTGGCCCATGCAACACCACGAGGTAAAAGCTGTGTATGCTCTCTTATGTTTGTGACAAGGATCTCAAAATTAAAACCCTTTGTTAATTGTGCTTGGCCCTGACGGGAATGTTCCATATTGGAGCTAGTTATGAATTAAAAAGAAAAGTCCATTTCCACCAGTTGTATACTGGGGCTCCTATGTTAACTAATGTTTGTTAATTTAAATTAAAACATACCATTGTTTTACTGTGTAGTTTTTATCATATTGGAAGCTGCCCAGTATCGCTTGACAATAAAATGGGTGGCATATAATTTTAATAAATAAACCAAAAAATGTTATAGATTATCCAACTTCCCATGCAGGCTAGTCCTTGATTCTTATTTTAAATTCTTCATCCATTCATTTACAACTCAAGTTCCTCCAACCCAGTTTGACAGAAGTTTTTCTTTATTATATCATTTGGCTTCTTCTTTGAAAACATTTCCAGCAAATGGTTTCCTCTGAAAACTAGTTTGGTAGTTAAAAATGAATGTGCTCTTGTAGCCATTTCTGGATTGTTCTTTATTTAAGTTTAATGTGTCATTTTTAATCCATAACAGGCTTTCCAATTGATGGTTTAATGTATTCAGCGATTTTACAGCATCTTTCTGATCCCTTCATTGACCTCAGAAATGTCTCTTGAAGAAGAGGAGAAAACAGCAAGATATCTGTCATGTTGCCATTATATATTTTCCCTCTTGCTTTTAAAGGATCTTTCTTTCTTTCTTTCTTTCTTTCTTTCTTTCTTTCTTTCTTTCTTTCTTTCTTTCTTTCTTTCTTTCT
>JANHFL010007913.1:0-15744 GCA_032468155.1 Oxyrhabdium leporinum
TAGATAGATAGATAGATAGATAGATAGATAGATAGATAGATAGATAGATCTCAAAGCGTTTGGTTAGTAGTGATAAAACTTCATAAACTTTCAACAAAAAGTTAAAATAAAGAACAAAGAACCTCCGTTCCTAATATTAAAGTTGTATTTGTATCAGTGTTGACTGCTGGAAACAATTTATACCTGAATCAGTATAACAGCAGCAGACTGCTGATCTCTCATGGTGACAGTTCCCGATACATCAGCAAATTCCTTTTGATCAGGTGATGTTATAATCCAGGAGACTGTAATTTCTCCAAAGATCCCTGGCCCACGAACTAGACTGCCAAACAAAAAGAAATGGTCATGTTTAAAATAACACTCAGTATTAGTCCAATACCATTCCCAGATATCAAGTACAAATATTTCAATCAATTTTATAGTTTTCTTCTTTTTTTCTGAATAATCACAAAATAACTTAATATTTTTCTAAATAGATTTACTGTATATTCAACAGCCAAATTTAAATTTATATGTATCACAATGAAATATAAACATACTATGTTTTATTTGTATTAATAATTCACATGTATGATTTGCAGTTGTAAACCGCCAATTCTACAGCTTTCTGGTGATGTTTTGTATTACAAGGTATCACTCAAAAGAACTTTTCCCAAACAATATAGTGTCATGAGCATATTAGGCCAGATTTTCTTTAAAACTGTTACATTCTCTCATCTAGCAGGATAGCTCTTATTTTTACCAAGATAAAAAGGTACTTTGGAGCATATGCAAAAAAACAAAAAAAAACAAAACCACCATGTGGTATCTGCCTACATCTCTTTAAATCAAGCATAATTTTCTCAGGCTCATATTGTAGCTGCTTTAAGAAGCTTTCATCCTTTCAAACATTCATCCTGAAGTTACTTTAAAAGTATGACTTGAATAACTTGAATGATCCATGTGCTTGCAACACATTTTTCCCTTCAAAAGAGGTAATGACCTCAAATATGGTATCTTAGAAAAGAAATAGAGACTGTAAAACATTAAAATAAATGTAATTAATTCATATTTAAATTATTGGGAAATTACAGTAATTATTGAAATAATTAGTATTACCCTTTTAGATGTTAATGTAATGTATTCTCAACAATTTTGAAGATTTTATACCAAAGCATGTATAGATGCCCATGAATGCCTTGGTATTTTTTTTCCTAGCAACTACTTAGCAAGCCTCTGCAGTTATTTTGGCAACTGTCAGGCACAAGCAACAAGATCCACATGTTACTTATTATTACATTCTTCCTATTATATAGGAATCTTTCCAGACTGTCAGTCTTCACCTGGAAATAGTTATCTATTAAGATAAAGGGGGATCAATTCTGGATCTCTTGAGGCTGGGCAAGGATTCTAGTTCTGTACTTAAGGCCTCCCCCTGCCTGGCTGGACATATTCCATCATCAACATTTTTGGGTTTGCCAATGCCTTCTTTCTATGATTGAGGAGAATGTCTGCTAAAGGTCATCCAGTTGAATTTGTGCCTAAGGCAAGACTGATCTCCCAGTCCCCAAGATAGCTTGGTGCCTACAGTAACTGTATCTGAGTGTCCCTCTGCACGCATTGTACATACAGTTAATTTTAGAAACTCTATACTTAGAATTCTTTACGATAAATGGGAAAATTTAGAATTATTTAACATATATATCAAAAACTATGAAAGGATAAAGGAACCAACATTAAAAACCTGGAGCATTTTAATGACCCTAAAGCAGTTAATTGCTATTAAGACACACCTTTAGAGTTGTGGTTAAATACTTGCCCAAACTGCGAACAAATTTTATAGTGAAGATACAGAATGCAATGATTGCCTACCAAATAAAAGCAGTTCCATTATATTTTTCTACAGGTTCCCCAATCATGACATGGGTGGATTGTGGAGCTAATCCAACAACTCCAGAAGCTCCTTGATCTGCCAATATAGTAATAGTTGCTATACCTGTAAACATAAAAGAGGTTGCCAATAAAAGCTGATTGATGCAAGATATTTTTTTAAATCATAACACAAAGCAATAATGTTAATTATTACATAATTACATAATTCTCATTCTATTCTCAACATATTACCATCAATTTCTTTAAAAAAAGTAAATTAGCAAAGTTCCATTATTAACTGTCAATATTTAATGGTACCCAATCTGGTGGTTTCCAACTATGTTGGATTACTCTCCCAATACACCTACCCAGCACAGTCAATGTTAGATATATTCAGGATGCAATTCTATATTTTTATTTGGAAAACTAATTCAACATATGTTAATTATCAGGGCTATATAGTTGTTTACTTTTTAAATTTCTATTCTGCTTTTTCTTCAGGATCTCAAGGTAGTGTACACATCATTCCCTCCTCTGATTTTGTATCCTCCAACAAAAGTCTTGTGAATTTGGCTATAAGGTAGTGACTGTTCCAAAATAAGGTAATGAACTTCCATAGTTGAAAGTGGATTTAAAACTAGTTCTCCTCATTCTAATTGAAGATGTTAGCCACTACGCCTATAGGAACAAGTTCTCAGCAGGCCAGATAAAAACAGCTAAAACTAATCTATATGACTAGTTTATTTCGAAAGCAATGGACTCCTATCCAAGGAGTAACTTCTGGTTATGCCAATTATACTGTCCCTTGAAGTCTAGTAAGGTAACTCATTTTCACAGATTTATAGAATTATAGCACTGGAAGGGACCTTGGAGGTCTTCTAGTTCAAACCCCTACCCAAGGCAGGTGTACTTATAACATTCTGGACAAATGTTTGTCCAATATTTTCTTGAAAACTTCCAGTGATGGAGCACCAACAATTCCAGGAGGCAAACTGTTCCATTGATTAATTCTTCTCACTGTAAGGAAATTCCTCATTTCCAGATTGGATTTCCTTTTGATGAGCTTCCACCCATTGCTTCTTGTCCTGTCTTCAGATGCTATGGACAATAAATCATTCCCCTCTTCCCTGTGAAGGAAGCCATTCAAGTATTGGAAGATAGCTATCATGTCATTCCTCGGGCAGCACTGGCTAGCTGGAAAGGTGCAGCACACTGTCAACTCATAGTTAAGCAGTGGTCCACCAGGACACCTAGATTCCTCTCATAGACACCACTGTTAGGCCAGATAATGCCTATTTTGTACCTATGCATTGGTTTTTCCTAAGTGCAGGACCTTTTCTCACTACTGAACTGCATTTTGCTGTATAGGGCCTGATGCAATACCATATATCCCACATTGCTCTACCTTACCAAGCAATAGTCTGTGGTCTACTTTATCAAATATCTTATTGAAGTTTAAGAATAGTATATCCACAGCATTTCCTTAATCCACTACTTTAATTTAATTTAAATAATGTAACATAATATGATAAAGTAATTTAAGTCAGTTAAAACCTTATGGGTGGGAGTGTGATGTAAGAATTTAAACCATTATTTCTCTTCAAATAGAGCTTGTATTTGAGACATAAAAATCATGCAAATTCTTTCATTATGGCTTTGTTAATTCTTCCACAATAAATTTACTTATCAAAAGCTTGTTCTGTTTACAGTCCAGTTTGTCAACAGAAGTCTGACAAAAATCACAAGATTAATACAACATGATTTGCTCTTGGACACGGAAATACTGGAATCAAAGCCAATATTCAGGACAACATTCAGCATTTATAGTTCAAAAACAATCTTAACCTCAACACATGTTTTCAAAAGCCTCAAATAGTACATGTAACTACTTAGTAAAAAAACAACCCGCTATTTAAGAATTAGACACTTTTCAAAATGCTACAATTCCAATATAAGCACAAAGTAATCTTTTAACATGGAAGAACTTGTGAATAAAGTCAACAAGCCACATTTCCTGTATTTTCTTTATTTGAATCTAATCATGGCATCCCATAGTTTTCTAAACACCACTGATAAAGAAAAAAAATAAAGGTAATTAGACCTGTTTGGCATTGCTGTAATTACAGCTTTGGATGCTGTTTTAAATGACTGTGTTTACCATTTACAGGTGATATTTCTGTGTTATCAGTAGGCACCAGATGAATTGAATAATGTTCATCACCTTCCAAAACATCATCTTGAATTGCATGCAAAATTATGGTTTTCTGAGATTCCATCTGCATAAAATTGGAAAAGATGATTATATATCTTAAAGCTATAATTTGGTGTACTGAAAAAGAAAAACTTAACATTAAATGAAAGTAAAATCATCAAATGAAATTAGTTTCGAAAGAGGAAAACACTAAATTAAATTAATATCATTTAGGAGATAAGCATAGAATTTTAACCCTGTTAAGAAATATATCCAATGGGCAATGTTGTTAAAAAAGAGAAAATCACTAAAACATAGGGGAAAAAATGAGAGCTTTTCTCTTAGAATACTAGAGTCATATCAAATTCATAATTGTATAGTTGCATTTCTACTTTCCGCATGTGGCTAAAAGTGCAAATATGTTAGGTCCACATCAATATTTTTATTTGAATAAATCTGATAGATTATTTAACCACAAAAAAATATGCCATTTTTAAAAAAATATTTGTGAAATGAATTTATTTATTTATTTGTTTGTTCGTTAAATTTATTTGCCACCTATCTTGCCATTGGGCTACTCAAGGCAGCTTACAACAATAAAAAGAAAGAAATGAAGAGAAGTGTAAACAAAACACAAGCAAAATAATAGAACAATAAAACACACAATGAAAAAGAAATCAATGAGAATACATAAAATATGATATGATATGATATATACATAACCTTGAATTAAAATAAAATAAATAATAACACAACGTTAAAAAGGTGAGGTGGCAAAAGGGGCTATACCTCAGAAAAGAAAAGAGTACCATTGAGAGGAGTGAGATCGTATCTAGCTGCCTCCTCAAGTTTCCAAAGAATCTGGACTTCTCCTTGGCCCCCTGAACTCCGACTTACAGTGAGAAAGACATCTGCTGTGGGATCATGTACTGACTGAGATTCTTTCACTGTTACCTAAAACAAGAAAAGCATTGGTATTAGGGAGACCAATACTGAATAACAAGCAAATATGTCAGTGCTGAGTTTCCTGTATGTCCCACACATTGCACTTTTGATCCATTGCTGGAACCGGCAGCATACCTGATGCCAGAAACTGCCAACAAGCAGGAGAGATGCACACATGCAGCCTCTCTCAATAAAAGACTAAAGAAGATCTCTGCATAAGGGATTTTCTGTTTACTCACATTCCCCTTTTAAAAACTATTTAATGTGGCAAATGATTTGATTAAAACAACCAGTCATTCAAAGAAGCCCATTAATAGCAATAGTTTTTGCTCAGTGTCCAGAGCTGCACCATGGAGTGGTATAAAAATAATTGTAATACATAAATAATGAAATAAAGTAGACTTTGTGACCATTTATTTTTTTCTTTTGGTTTTTCAAATAAAGCCTACAATTATAAAGCAATTAAATTGTTTCTTCTTCTATGCCCTTAAGAATTATAAATTAGAAGTATAATAAGTAAACATTGAGTCTGTTCGGTATGGTACAGTGATGTTTTCATGTGAACATAAGTATATTTCTTTTGTTCTAATTAGTAAGCAAAGACAAATTTGAGGATGATTCAAAATATATTTATGTTAGAATTCTATCTACAAATTGTACTTAATTGTCAAACATCCTCTTTCACAATAAATTCATTAACAAATCTGTTATATATGAAAGGCTATAGTAGTAGTTCTGCTTCCAGGAGCAGCATCATTATTTATTTTGTCCCATTTAGCACCTTCATTTTGCAAACACAGGTCTATCTCTTAGATAAACACAATCACTTGATAAAAGAATTATTGCATACAACATTAAGTTCTACTTGTGGTATCACTTCTGCTAATCCAATGTGAGAGTTGCCAGCTTTGAAACCAACTCATGGGGAATTGCTACTAAGCTCCTAAAAAAATACGTGTGACCTCAATTTTACTTTTACACCCAGTTGTTGGCACTCAGAGGTCCTTAAAATAGCTTATACTTATTTTGGTATCCCAATTATCAACAGAGCCTGTCAGGGGAAAAAAGAGTTCTTTTCCTGGACCATTTTTCTAGATTTTGCTAAGTGACTACTATTGTACTAACTAGAAGAACTCCCCTTATTTAAATCTGAACACAAACACTAAGGAAGGATAGACTATCTAGAGTGGTGCTTAGATATTTGTGAATTCTTTGGAATTTTTAATATTTTTGTATACACATGATCTAAGATATGATCTGTTCTCCATATAAGCCCTAAAACTAACTAAAGAAAACCCAATTAACAAATGAGTCAAAAATTATACTTGTTCATTTATTTATTGAGGAAAATGATCCAGAGCTACATCGTCCTTGGGATAGGGGAATGGGTTAGAAGTCATGTAAAGTATCTATAGTTGACTGTTCAAAGAGTTCAACTTCTTTTAAGTTGTTGTGTATACCATTGTGAAAGCCTCTATACATCCCTTCCTGAAAATATTCTGCACTAGAACCTAGATAGTTCCTAAAACAATTGCTCTGTATATAGTCATGTGAAGGAGAATTACATCTGGCTATCTACATCTGATGCAATGAAAAATATGCAAGGTGATATGTCTGTCTGTCTGTCTGTCTGTCTGTCTGTCTCTCTCTCTCTCTTTGTGTGTATTGGACAAAGTATATTGTGAAAACACGTCCTCTCTTTGTAAGCATCTTGGCTAATTTCAGCTGCTTATTATTTATATCCTACTACCGCTTTTGGTCTCAGCTGGACTGGGAAATCTAGCTGGATATATCTATCCATTCTAGGTTTGGATATGCAAGTGATCAAAGAGTGTCTGGCAATACATATACAATCTTATTTTCACTTACATGCTTTTCTTCAAAGCTGAAAACTCCAGCAGGTGAATCATTTGGTCCAATAGTAACCATCACCTGCACATCATCACCTAATCTTGCATCACCTGTCACTCTAAGTAAGGTAACAGTGAACATTTCCAAAAATTCAATCTCATCATCATCTATGATAGTGATTTCTATCACTCCTGTAACCTAGGAAATAAATAAATAAAAAAAGATGAAATAAGTACCATGAGCATCTCAAGCTCAAGACATTTAGATTTAATTGTGAAGCAAAATAGAAATGGAAATGAAAGTCCAGGTGAGGTGGACAGCTATATAAATTTGGTTAATAAATAAACAGATAAAAGGAACCTCAAAGAAGGCAACTCTGGCACAATGCATATCATACACATAAACAGTTAAAAATATACCACAAAACCCTTTTACAAAATAGTCTCCGCTGTCCTTTAAAGACAAGCAGCAAGGCTTGATGTGCTACAAGTTGTGTCAGTACAGGGTTCTGAAGCAAAGTCCACTTAGTCGAAGAAGTAGGAAAACTCCTAAATGTAGCAGGATTCACTGGCACATTTAGAAACAAAATATCAATTTTTAATAAATGCATATTTTCTTTACTTTAATGGCGTTAGATAATATATCTAAAACAGAAAAATTGTTAAGAAAAAAATATGAATAGGGTTACACCAACTTCCATAAGTTTGGTAGGTTTCACAATACTTTTAATATGAACATGACTCAGAATTAATTTTGTTAGCAATTAATGGTATGCATGGTGTAATACATTTATGAGTAAATGTGAGAAGCTCTCCAATCGCAATCAGTCATCAAAAAAGGAACCTGTTTGCCATCCTGTATTCGAACCACAAACATTGTTGGCTAAAAATTATTCAGACCTCACTAAATCATGACACTTATTTTTGAATATTTATACATAGACATGTGCTTTGAAAGTACTTAAAAGGTAAGAAAGGGGAAAAGCATCCTATTAGCCAGCAATTATCTTAAAAGGAACATACTGTAGTCATAAGAATAAGGTGATAAAAAATGTGGGAAGAAGATGTTTTATCAATATGTTACATACTTGTCCATCAGAAAATATAAGATTTCCAAATGATGGTGAAAAGTCTTTCAGACTAGCAGAGGCAGGTGTGGCTTCCCAATACAATTTTATTGATCCAAATGTTCCTGCCTTCCGAACAATGGACAGCTTCAGAATATTATCTGGTGGTGGTACTTCATAAGCAGCCACTGTCCTGTTCATATCCTTGAAAGAGAACAATTAGTATTTTATTAAAAATATTATAGTGCCTGTATTTCAGAAGGAGGAGGGGGAAGAAGAGGAAGAGTGAGAGATAAAAATTAATATATTATATATAATAGGATATCTCTAGGAGTTAGGAATTACTCTTTCAGAGATTGTTAGGCCAAAGTGGGAGCAGTAATAACAAAAGTACAAACACATTTATCACATACATAAATAGACCTATTTTCTCCCTCTGGATTTTCACATGGAATAGTTAAGTTAATAAAGGCTTTTAGTTAATTATTTAGTTAATTATTATTACCTATTTTATGACTTAATTATTAGTGGCCCATTTTATTAGAAATGCTACAGCTTTTCTATTTCTTCATTTAAATGTATGAAGAGTGTCTTTGATAGTGGTTGTTCTTTATCATGGCATATTATCAGGAATCCTTTTTGCCTATGAATATTGTGAAGTGGATACGAATCTGTCAACGTTGTATTGTGCCACCTGTTCTTTGGATACCTGCCCATCCTATCTATTGAGGGGAACAGATGGAGAGGTAGGTGAAATACTATTGATATTCTATTTTTACTGCCTGGAGATTTTAAGGGTCTGGATGGGAGAGAACGACTTGAAGTTTAATCTAAGGAAGATGTATATAACTACAGTCTGTACATTAAGATTCTCTATCAATACTAGTGTTACTTCTGTTATCTCACAAGCACAGTGAAGAAACAGATTCACAATTGGGGGTCCATCTACACTACTCCTGCTCCTGCTTGAAGGTAGAATAGCAAGTAGAAATGTCTTCACCCAAGTTCAAGTAATGCTCCATTTATGGCCTTACCTGGTAGGCTATAATTCACACTCTCATCACCACTGTAAAGACTACTACAACCTACTTTAGGCTGGACTGCCCATAAAAACTACTTAGAAATTACAAATAATTCAGAATGCATATTCACTGGTTCTCAATGCTGGAAATACATGATATGGAATTTACAGGCCTAAACTGAGCAATAACTGATTTTCAGGTAAAAATTAACATGCTGGTTTTGACTTTATGGTTTGGCATCTGAGCACCTGCAGAAATGCCCGTTCTAAATAGAATCTAGTGACCAACCTCCAAGATCTCACAGGAACAATTATTTTGTCATATTATATGATATGTATTTTATATATACATAAGCTACTGAAAGTCACCAGATTGTAATGAAATTGATTGAATGAAAAAGATTCAAGACCTTTAGTGGTAAGGATCAATAGCTGCTTAGCAAGTCTTTGCCAAATAATCCTGTCATATTCAGGTTAAGATAAATAAATAGGAAAAATTATAATTATGTGCCACTTGGCTTCATTATATCATAGGAAAACATAATGGCAATGGGTATATTAAGCAAGGGCAAAAGATTTATAATTTCACGTTATTAACCTATGTATTATTACCTACATACCTTGAAATGGTCAGCTTAGAACAAGAATAGTATCTATTGCGCTTGATACTGAGATGTTTCAGTTTGTTCTCACCTTGCTAATGTTGAACTGAAATATTCCTCTGGGGTTATCATTCTCTTCAATTAAAATCTCAGCTAGTTCTAAACCAAGTTTCTTCATACTCTGTTGCCCTCTAGTAAGAGAAGAATTCAGTAACTGCACACTACTAATATTGATTAAAAATCCCTCTTGTAATTCTGGAATATTATCCTGTAAGATAAAAAATGTTTTTAATTATTTTGCAAAGTCAGATTTTGGATAGACTAGAAAGAAAAATAATTTCAAGTTATGATTGTTTCAATGGAAAGTAAAGTCAGAGAGGACCACGCAACCAATTCCCTTAATATAAATAAGATTAGTTATATAAAAACAAATGATTGTTAAAAATTATATTTTCTTTGCTGAAAATATATCATTGTATCAGAATCTGTTTTTCTCTGTATATCTGATTACCGAATCAATTTAAGGAAAAAATAAATTAAATTCATTAATTTAAGGTTAGAGAGTAAAGATAAAGGGTTCAGATTGTCTGAAGGACAGCCTCTGCCAGATTATATCTACTTGTCCCATCAAATCTGAAATTATACCATAATAGGAATAAATTATTTTGGCCCTGTCTGTTTGTGAAACTAAATTCAAATCCTCTGTTTGAGTTTAATTAAGACTTGTCTGGCCCAAAAGATGATATGGCTTGTAGAGAAATATCACACTATACTAGATTGGAATCAATTTGTCTTCACAAAAATGAAGAAAATCTATCCAGGTGAGGTGCAGCACAGATTGTACAAAATTGTAGCATCAGAAAATAAGCATGGAATGTTTTAATAGAAACCAGAATCATTGGAAGTCGGGCAGCATACGAATTTATTTTTGTTCTGTTCAATTGTATTGAAACGTTTTTCAGAAGTGGTTTGCCAATGCCTCCTTTCTAAGGTTGAGAAATGACTGGCCACCAAGCTGGCTTCCTGCCCACGAACTCACAGTCTTTTGTTTTCTAGCCTGATGTCTTAATCGTTACATCAAAGTGGTGTCAATAAATTTAATAAATTATTAGTAGTAGTATTATATTATATATATGGTAGAGTATTCCATACCATTTACTCAGAGAACATGTAAATAAAATCTAGAAGTTGTTGAGATTACAAATTGTAGAAGGCAATATACCAGCCAGTTTTCTATTTATTAACTAATTTATTAATCAATCAATCATAAAGTACATAGATATATATGGACTTGTTCTCACACACAAATAATATTCAAACAATCAACTTGGGAATTTTCAATTTGCATAAATATCATTTAAAGTATGAAATATACTGTAAAGTTGAAAGACAGTGAAAAATAGGTTTTTAAATACAGGGAGTACAATTAGCTCAGATTTAGATGTATTGGAAATGATAACATTAAATTATTGACTACTATTCTATTTTTATGCAGAACTATTAATCAGAAAAGTATTTTCACTTTTTATATGTCATTCATATATAGGTTTGCTACAAACTATTTATATACTTTCAAATACTCACTGGTAAAATGGTTACATTAACTGAAACTAATGTTATATTCTCTGCCATAATAATGGTCTTGTTTTCCAGTTTATAATCTTCATTTTCAATGGCTTGATTAAGAAGAGGGAGTGAAAAGATAGGGTGGGATATTATGTGTATGCTAATATCACCAACAAATGGTTGTTCTCTGAAAATATGTAAAGTGATAGTAGTTGATCTCCCTAGGAAAAAAGCAATATTAAAGTTAATAAATATATATACTTATTGAAAGAGTTTGTTTTTTCCAACCTAAATTAATTATAACCAATGAATTACATAACAGTAATATTACTTTCATAAATTGTATTTTCTCTGGGATCAAGAAAAAATATTATGTTATGATAAAAATTAGGACATTAAGAAAAACTGTAAGCACACTTTTCTAAACATAGTTTTTTCAAACATTTCAAAAATGTTTAAAAAATATATCAGTAACATGTCTTAAATACAAAAATATAACTCATCTTTCTTGCTATTCATATATTGCATTCTACACATTATATTCTCCCAGATTAAAACAATGTTTGAAACTATATTCAGAAATGTTTTCTTTAAAATCTATAGATCTAACTGCAACATTGTATATCAGAAGACCTTTTTTTAAAAAAAAATCTGGAAATATATACTTGAATTTCTCTAGGATTGACTCACCTTCAGGCTCTGCTACTTTGTTAAAGAGAGAATCTGTGTGCCATCCCACTACACCAAGGGGAGTGTCATTAGGCAGAATAGTAAGTATAGCTTTTGCTCGACTTCTATCAATTATGGCTCCTCTCTGGGGGTCTTGAATGCCCACTGTGCTAATGTGAGTGAGAGTTATAATCAGTGTCTCTGAAGCTTCAGGAATAACATCTGCAAGGACTGTTAATGTTACTGTTGACAAAGCCTGACCCTCTGAAAATGCCACCTAGAGAATTTAACAAGAAAATTTACAACTTTATATTTGTCACATAACTGTTGGCTTAACACAACAGTTTAAGATGTAATCTAACGAAAGTTAGCAGTTTTTGTACCAGTAAAAGGAAACATTTAATCAAATTATCCTAATCAAATTGCCATATCAACATTGTTTAAATGGTGTCATTACTTTTTTCAAGTTACATAATTATCTATGCTTATTCAACTACCTGCAATATAATAGTGAAACATTAATAAATTGTAAATAATACTGTAAGCCCCTAGAATTACCTTGTGGTACGATGGGTGACCAATACATTTTATAATCAATCAAACAAACAAACAAATATATCTAAGATACTTTTGTAGTAGTGGAAAATATACAAGTTGTAACCAATAATTGAATTGGTAATGCTTGTTTTCTTTTCAATGTTTATTTTGTTTATCTATGGTACAAAATAAAAACTTTCAGGGAGACTGGACTGTAACTCCTATTGTAATCCAACATATTTTGAAAAAAGCAGATTGAAGCAAGTTGAAATATCAGGTACTACCTTACCCAATTTTAGGAAGACGAGATTTTAATATCTGCAGTTTATTCCTGTATTTCCTATTAAGACTATTGCAAATTCCATGGCTTAAATATACAACTTTTACCTTGTTTACCAGATAGAAACTTAAAGTTGTTGAAGGGGAAGGGTATGCTAATATGATTTTGGATTTTTCTTATGTCTAACAAAGTTTATTTTGCTTTTTGTATAAAAATTCTAAGTTGCATTGGCATTCAGAAGAAATTAAAAAACACACCTTTTTCTGCAATAATCCTTAGCAATGGCAACTGGCTATAATCTTGAGTACTTATAAGTGGAACTTTATGACACTTTAGAATTTTTTTCTAAAGCAAACGCAATCTCTTTAACCTAACTTTCTGAAAGTTTCAATACTGAAACTTTCAATTTAGAAAATAAACCTGGGTATTTCCTAAAAGTCATCTCTTGCCATTTTATACCCAATCTCATATAGTTCAAGGGTTGTGTTCCTTCTCATGAGTGAATTTTCACTGAGTATATGCAACAGCAAGTGAGTGGTGCGGTGGACTACAGGAGGCTGTGAGTTCGATCCTAGGTAGAGGCAGATATTTCTCTCTCTGGACACAGTGAGAAAATATCTGCTGAATAAAACTCCGCATTGGTCACAGGAAGGGCATCCGGCCAGTAAATACTCAGTTCCATTCAGTTGCCCTGACTCCATCCCGCAAGGGATTATGGGGTCATTAAAAGGAGAAGAAGATGATGATGATATACAGTAGCAACTAAGAAAGTGCTACTGTATAATTTGTATTATCTGAGTGGCATTCAATTTTGGCTTCATTAAATTTGATCCACTTCAGCCCATTTTCTATACAATCAATGCATGATGATTAAGAAATAAGCGCAACTATATGAAATAGAGTTTCCTGCAGGTATTCATAAACAGCATTGTTAGTTACTACAAGTTACTATATATACTTATGTAGCAAAAAGATACACTGCAGTGTTTTCGTATCAGTATGTATTATAGTATAAATTTATATTTTAATTATTTCCATCACATATGGTATTGATACTGGATTTCTAAAAAATAGTGTGTATCACAACTTTATTCCCCTAGGAAGACTGAAGAAACATCACACAGAATGCACTTTTTCAACCAGAGGAAATTCACAATTTATATAAAAGCATGTCTCACTTAATGACCATTCAAAGTTACAATCAATCCCAAAAAAACTACTCAAGACCTATCCTCGAATTTACAACTGCTGCACTCACCTTGCTGTCACATGATTGCATTTTGGGTGCTTTGACAACTGGTCTGCATTTACAATCATTTTAGGTGTTTTTTTGCCATTTTCTGACATTAGATGGGTTCATCTAATGATCACATAGTTAGCTTAACGGCCTTATTGCATTAATTTAAGAATATTAAATAACATTACTATTAAAAAAAGTACTAGTTTGTTTTACATTTTAATTTTGTTTTTTCTTTTGGTTTAAGAAAATTAGATTAAAAAAATTAACTAAGGAGCATGAAGAATGCCACATGAAAGCAAAGGAAGAAAAGGTTCTTTCCATAAGTCAAAATGATTTTGAAATTTTAGATCAAGAAATTAAAGGACAATACGAGGGAAGAAAACTTCTAAATTAATATTAGTCAATTTGATTCTTATTTAATTGGATCAGTAATGCATTAGCAATTAAAACCAGTTGGCAGTTTCTATAGCTACAATTTTGGCAAAATACATACCACCCCTGAAGTTGGAAATATGTCATTAATACTCCCACTAGCTTCCCAGTGCACTATAACATGTCCAAATGTACTTATTAAGCGCTCAACATTCAAGGTGATCAAGGTGTCCTGTTCCATTTCTTCTGCTTGTTTAAATAATGAGTTCTAAAAATATACCAATGATGATAAATAATACATAGATAGTTTAACATGCATATATATTATTTTTCTGTTCTTTAAACACTAACAAAAAAGGAATAGCCTTATATTAAAAAATGTATAAAAATAGTTATAATCATAATTGAACCTGAAAAGGTGTGACTATCAGATTTTGCTTTAGTAAAAGCAACTTCAGGCACAGCAATATGTCTATACTCCCCAGACATTTAACCCATACTCAGATATCCACTTATACTCAAAGATGTGATGTGGCTTTATTCCACAATAGATAGAAGTACTTTTTCTTTCTTTATCCATATGCATACCGATATGCCTACTGCACAATTTTGAAATCAATTCCATCTGCCTCTATCTCTACTAAAGTTTTCCTGGCCTTAAGATTAGGAGATTTTTGATCAATATTTCTGATTGATAAAAGTTCTATCTAGCCTGAAAAATGTTAGTTCCTATTTTGACAAACTTCTACAGCAGATAAAATTAGTATGGCTGAAATGGGGCCAGTGAAGGAACTGAGTTCTCTATATTTAATTTCACAATAGAAATAAATAATAAATAAGTTAGACCAGTTTTTATAAAGATTTCCACACCCATGACACCATTAGGTGGTAGAAAATAGATTGCTGGACTTGGATTTAAGACCTTGGATTCAGGTATCCTTGAACCTGTCAGACTAACTTAACCATGCAGTATTATTATATATTGTCATCAGTGTAAACTACTAAATTGCCTTAGGGAAGCTGGGATATAAATCTGATGAGTAAAACAATACCTTTTCTTAATTTTATAAGTCATCACAACAGAACTCACAATTAAACCAGCATTATGTGAGGGAATTGCAGGTTCCAATGCATTTTTATTTATTTTATTTTTATTTATTGTTACTTTTATATACCATCCATCTTGCTATCCAAAGACAAATGAATAATAAGGTGACATATGTTACTAAGACAGCTGTTTATGATTCTGGTGTTGTGTTTTACAACATTATAAATATGAATACATTCCATATGTGTTAACAGGAGCCTATTATTAAAAAATACTTAATATTTTAATTTTACCTGGGCAAATGCAACAACTCCATGAGCATCATCATTAGAGGGTACCACTATGGTCACATAACCATTAGGTCCTATTTCTGCACCACCCTTTGGATTTTTCAGCCATACTCTAAAAGATTCTTCTTCCTCTGGGACTGCGTCATCAAAAATATTGATTGCTATCACAATTTCTTTATAGAACCTACACTATCATTGACTGCCTCAACAGCCAC
>JANHFL010007913.1:26231-40751 GCA_032468155.1 Oxyrhabdium leporinum
ACAAACATAATCAACTAATTGGCTAAACCTCTAATACCTCTCTATAAGTTATATATTAACAACAATTGATCATAAAACCTGACATATTCTAATGTTAAAATAGCAGACTTTTTCATAGTAGTTGAGAGAGT
The DNA here is from genome assembly GCA_032468155.1 of Oxyrhabdium leporinum. Lineage (NCBI taxonomy): Eukaryota > Metazoa > Chordata > Lepidosauria > Squamata > Cyclocoridae > Oxyrhabdium > Oxyrhabdium leporinum. The sequence goes on from JANHFL010007913.1 coordinate 26,363, forward strand.
AGATGCTAATTATAATGTAAGTATTCTATAAATTATAGCAAGATATTTAGAAATGTAACCTGTGGCTCTTTAAAATTTTCACGGTGTATTCAAAAGATAACACTGTACATATTCCCTTGGAAATAAATGTCACTGGCTTGGGTGAATATAGAACTGATTGTGCAAAAACATCTGGAGTGTGCTTTGTCAACTGAGTGGAATCAAGCCAGTTCAAGGGCCTCACAACTTTGTCTCTAGCCATACATGTGCACAGATAGTTCTTCCAGGACTGTCCCTGTGTTGATCGCCAGTCATCCTAAAAGCTGTGTTACCCTGTGCATTCACACGTAGTCAGTTCAAGTGGGAGCCTCAAAACCAGTTAAGCCATTTAGAAGAGATGGCATTTCAACACTCTTGAGCAGTAGGTTTGCTTTGCTTGCAGCACAAAGCAATCTCCAGAATGTTTTTTCACATTCGTAGTTTGGGCTGCACATTGTTTGCCATGGCGTCCAGGGAAAGCAAAGCAGAGAATTACAGAGATTTATTTTAATACAACTGGAGTGGAATCATATTCCATCAATAATAAAAACAGATTAGATGCCAGAAATAAAACTTGAAGCTGGGAAATATTCATGAAATCTCCAAATGCCTACTGTTAAAGAACAGAGGGTCAATCTATAGAAACATCTAAATGTATAACTATTATTTAATGTATGTATTTAAAATATTTGTATACTGTCTCCCATTGAAAATGTATTGACAATAAGCAATGAAAAAAATCACTATCAACATTTACAGTTGCTATTTATCCTAGTTATCCTCACATTCTTCTGATATCTGTAACTTTGACATTTGCCATTTTCTGTATTATATTATAAATATCAAAAAAAATTAAGAAGACTGAAGAATTAAGTACGTTAACTTTTATATATAAGTAACAAATTAATTCCTGACCTAACACAATATTTACCTCTCTGTAACTGGAAAGATACTAAAAAGTCCCAAAGGGGCTTGATTTTGCAACACTGTGATCAATGTTTCTGTTCTTGCACCCAATCTGGCTCCACCAGTTGGATTGAACAGTGTAATGATGAAATGTTCGTCCATTTCTGGTTCAGCATCCAGGATGGCACTAATATGCAGATTCTGAATAAAAAGAAACATATTAGTATTAAAATTTTGGGTACCAGTATAATTACATGAAGTCATGGAATGAAATCAAGAAGGACATGACAAACTGTCATTGTTATAACCCAAAAGAATTGTTATTCTTCAAAATATTATATTTAAAATCAAATATCAAAATATTGGATCAACTATAATCAACAATGAAACTCTACAATAATTTCACATCTCAAAAGCAATTGCAGATATTCTTAATAAGCACTATTATTTTGAAACAGAAGCACATAAATATCATCTTTTCCATCTGTTTGTAGTAATTCATCAGAATTATTTTTAAAAATAATTGCTATTTAAATAAATATTTCCAAATAAACAGGTACTGCAATGTCAGCTAAAGAACTTTTGTTTTTGAAAGGGCAAAACTTTTTGAATATCTAAATCTCTTCTGCCTACAATCCAAATCAGTATAATCTTCTTCTTTAATCTGTAAATTAGTTCTTAAGGCAAGTAGTACAATATGCATGTAATATATGCTTTCTGATATAAACCAATTTATGTATTTTATTTCTTAAATAAAATATTCTTAAATATTATAATATTTTTTACATTTTGTAGAAACTACTTGTTGAATATTACCTTGACTCTTATTCCTTCTTCTAGAACAATATAGCCCTGTGATGGAGTCAAATCTACTGATGCTTCAGAAGAATTTATCTCTCGCACTATGTATTGGACAGTCACTGTTCCAAATATTCCTTGAGGCGGTTCTCTGATAATATTCAGTATCGCAACACTTTCCATTAAATAGAGTGCTGTCTGTTCCCTTAGGAAAAAATGTTCACTATTGTTGAAGGACAAAACTCCATGACCGTCATCATTGGCCAGAATAGTAATTGTTGCTTTGAACAAACAATAAATGAAATCATTACCTTAATATACAACATACATTCATTGGGAAATGCTTCCATATAATTTAATAAATGACACTATTATCAATATTGGTATCTAAATTCAGTTACAGTATATATACTGTATTTGAGATTTTTCTGAGTATAAATTTGTGGAAGATAACAAAGTTTATGTAGATTATAAATAGTTAATCATAATAACAATAAATCAAGACTTCGGCCTCTAATACCTATAAGGAAAATTTGTGCTCCAATTTTGTTTTGCAAGGTTTGAAAAACATAGTCCTGAAAAACTTAACTAAACTTCAGTATTTCAAAGTTACATCAAACAAGAACAAACTTTCATAATAAATATAAGTTTAATAAATAAATAAATAAATTTTACTCTACTGATCCCATTACTTTTGTTTAAATAATATGAAATCTACATAATTTTCTGCATTATGAACTACAAAGTAAAAATAATGTTTTAAACGTGTCAAAAAGTTTCATATTGTCCTGTTACATTGTCCTAACTTCAATACTGAAAAGAACTGAAACCTTTTAGCAATAGAACCGACAAAAAAAATTACACAACCATTTGTGGACTTTCAATGTGCAAAATACACACACACACACACGTGTGTGTGTGTGTGTGTGTGTGTGTGTGTGTGTAAAAGGGGAGGAGAATTTATTGCTTTTTGTTTTCTTTCAGCACCTAGCCAGGGTGGATCCTATATGTTAAATGTTTGTTTGTTTGTTTTTTAAATTGCACAGTATAGGCAATTGCAAAAGAATATGGTGGACTGCTAACCAATCATTGCTAACTATCAGTAATTTAGGCAATTATGTAAATTGCTTTTGACTATGAAGAATAATGCACATATCGCAGTTATTAATAATGTTAGCTTTATTCACTCACTCTCTCATTCATTCAATTTATGTAGCTATGTGAGATGGTTCACAGGATTAAAAACAGAAAACAATAAATAGAAACAAACAACCAAAATAAAACCATTAAAAACCAAATTAAAAATTAAAGATTTTAAGAGGAGAGGGCACCAATACAGTCACTAACAATACAGCTGGCTAATATGTTCCATACCACCATTGGTCTCCAAGCATAATGACAGAACCATGTCTTGAAAGCCTTCCAAAAAGTCAGCAAGTCAGCAAGATCAGGACCTGCCTATCCTGGGAGGAGGGGGGGGATGATGTTCTGAAGGGCAGGTGCTGTGGCAGAAAAGGTTCTCCTCTTGGGTCTGTCAGATGATGCATTTTTGTGGACAGGATGCATAACATGTACCTCATGCCAGCCTTGGTGGCACCTTGCCATAGAGGCTTTATAGGTCATCACCAGTACCTTGAATAGAACCTGGATAGTGCAGCTCACAGAATAGGGGTATTACCTGTTCTGATTGAGAAGCATCCTTTGCACCACTGTAGCTGCCGGATGCTTTTCACAGACAGCCCCATGTAGAACATGCTATTGTATATTGATCTATTCTGGAGGTGACCAGGGTATGAGAATAGAGCCTCCTGATCCATGGCAAACACAAAACAAAATATTAATTCAAAATTAATTAATATTACCTGTTGTATTTTCTGCCAATTCTAATCCAAGGGATGGATTTGCTAAAATTAGTTGGAATCTCTCATCTCTTTCAGGAATCTCATCATCAAAAATTTGAACATCAATATATTTATATCTTTCTCCATCAGCAAAAGAAAGAGTCTATTAATGAAACATATTGGAAATGTGTTTAAATAATGTTGAAAAGCAATGCATAAAGTAGAGGAAAATGTAAATTCGTTGTGACTTTTACAAAGCATCTACAGAAATATTCAAAAAAGTACAAGTCATCTTATAATAACAATAGCAGACTTATATATCGCTTCACGGTGCTTTATAGCCCTCTCTTAAGTGGTTTACAGAGTCAGCGTATTGCCCCCAACAATCTGGCTCCTCATAATGATAAAATATGTACAATAAAGATAACACAGTTACACATCTCAACATCTAACTGTTCTTTTGAAGTTTAAAGACCTATGTAAATACATTTATAAGCAAAGCTGAATTTTTTTTAATTGAAACGCGTATTAATGAAGAAATGGAATGAACTTTGAAGCCTTCCACAGCCCTAATATTCAGGGTACAATTGCTTACGCTTTTCACTGAAACAAAACATCATTTGATGTTATGGAAAAATGGTTTTCTGTGATGGCTTCTTCTTACCCTTGAAGAAAGATTAAAGTCCACTCCCTGATATGCTTCCAGATTCTGAGCATACAAGAATAAGGACACATTACCATACAAGCCTCGGTCCCGAAATATCACTAATGTTAAGCTTACATTCAGTTCACTTATTTCAAACCTGAAGGAAAAAAGAAAAGTTACCTATTTATTTGAATAAATTATTTAAATTATTTAAATACTTATTGGCTAGCTCATCAAATAGTTCTAGGTGGCTTAAAACAAATGGACATCCAAAATAAAAGCAAAACATTAATCTATCAAAAGCAAGATAGCATCCCCTATTCATTAATTATCATACATATCATCCACTATGCGCAACGGTAATATGGAAAAACCGTATTTTATGGCTTTTCAAAATGATAGTAAATTATAGTATGGAAGGTATAATTTTAACTCAGAGGAACAGCTGTCGAGGCTGAGGGGGTAATGACCAAGAAAGCTTGTATCTGGACTCCCTCCCTTTTAACATCTATGGTATAGTCATCTATAGCATCCTTTCCCAGTCTATATTTGTCAAACAGATGGATTCTACTTGGGCCATATTACCCTGGAAGTAAGAAATATCCAAATTACAAAGGGCTTCAGAAGTGATAAGGAACACTTTGAATTGGACCCAAAAGTCTACAGCTACTTAATGAAGGTCACATCAGATTGACATTATTCTGCTGTATGTAACATCTTCTACCATTCAGCGAGGGGAGGGGGGAGAATGGGGTACGGCTGAATTATGCACAAGTTGTATCTTTAAGGGAAACTCTATATAGTAGTCCTCCAAATATGAGTGATAATGGAATGAGTTACTATATTGCTGATAAAGCCTCTAAGAAAGATAGTACAGCCACTATCCCATGAATGGACTAAAGTATCTGGAAAACTCTTTAATGGAAAAAAAGAGTTTTTCTTTCTCTCCTTCTTACATTCCCACTTAGCTGGAAGTTTGACTGGAAAAAATCCAGACAGCACATTTAAGGGGCCTGAAAAGTGATGCAAGACAGAAAATTTCAGACACCAGGATTGGTGGATGGATCCAACTGAATAAAATAATACGTTTCAAAGTATATTCCCATAATACCTGGAGACTCACGATTATGCCAGAAGCTTGGTATATTATACCTATGGGTATTTGTTTATCTTTATGCATGTGTGAGGGTTGTTTTTTTCCTACTCAGGCCCTAAGATATGTGACTAGTCTGCTATTATTCTTCTGCTGGAAGTGGGTGATTACTTGGCTCTCCAGATGGCATGCCTATTGTCCAACAGGTTCTGCCCTTTGTGACCTTCATTTTGAAATGCAGTATCTGACAGCCTGTTTCCTGAGTTGTTAAGCCCTGCTACTCTGATTTATAATCTGATTCATCAGAAATGCTCATAACATACATTCTTTTTCAAATGTTAACATTTGTGTTAGCATTTTCATAAGCTTTTTTTCCCCCTTACATATCTCCTGAAAGTCATCATCACCCTTTACCTAATGTGTCTTGATGGGTATTCTATAGTATTTTCTACACCTTTCTCAGCTGGATGCTGCCCAGTATTTGGTGACTTTCTTCCACAGATCTGTTTAAAGCTACTCTGCCACTTTTTTTACTGGAATAGACCAGCAACCTGGTTCCATTTTGGTTCAAGTAGCATTCCTCTCTCTTGTACAGGTGTGTTCTCAATATTTAATAAATGTAAAACACTCTAATTCATGCCACCATCTTATCTACACTTTGAAATCCTTGAAACTGCCTGTAGCACTTCAATGTAAATTGGGTACGTTCCCGATAATGATACCTTGGCTATCCTGGACTACAGCCCATATTTTTCTACATTTCCTGTCTTTGGTGTCATCATGATTTATGTCACAACAGGTTTCAGCTGAGCAAACTAACAATTGAAAAAAATGAACCGTGAATTGAACATTAAACTTACCTTGTGTTTTGCCAACTTATTACTCCTCTTGCTCCATCATTAGCATCAATAATTATCTGTGCTGTTAAACCATCCATGTCTAAAAATAGCAAGAAAATTATTTTGCACAGTAATATGGATCTATAAGTAAATACTTAGATGTACAAGTTAAATTATTATTTATAATATCAATGGATGCACAATATTAACTAACTATAATTCTTCCCAAATGTTCCTGGAAAAAAGTAGAATATTAATTAATAATTTTAAGTAATTAAAATTACTCGGAAGACAGATATCCAACTATTCCTAACTTTCATTGCGCTATCAATAATAAACACATCTTAAACCCATTAGCACATTTTTTCTATTTATCTTGTAGTGAATTAACCAAGTCAGTTCTACAGAAATGCAAAATGAAGATCAAATTGAAAATATTAGAACATACATTTTTGTAACACCAGTAACAGGAAACATGATGCATCTTGGAAATACTGAACAAAACTAAACCAAATATACCAGCCTAAAGTTGATGAGGAATTATAAGTTGGAGTTTTGGGGGCTGAAGCAAATTTTGGGGTTTTCTTCCTTTATAAGGCTCTTATATCACACTGAAGTTTGCAAAGAACATGAATGAGATATGTGCTAATGCTGTACATGCCATTTTTTAAATAAAGTAACCACTGGTTGACTTAATAGATGTCCTACTGTAGAACAGCAATGTGGGAGCATGCATCAGCACACTCTTCCTCTACAATATGCAAGATTTACTATTGTAACTAATAAAAACAGTTTCTTATTATCTGTGAATTTGACTAATTAAATTTACTTCTAAAATGCCATTGACAAGTCTACTGTTAGTTTTATTTATTTTTTTAGAGAAGTATATTTTGAAAGCTTGCATAAATGGAGTAACAAATATTTTCATATGTATTAACATTGGTGCAAAATATTTTTAAAATGTACGCATTGGATAGAGAGGTATAAAGAAATCATGAAAGAAAGTTGTAAGATTTCTACCAAGTCTGGGAGGAAAAGATGTCAAAGGATATGTGACAAGTTTCACAGATGTTAGATTAATATAAAAATATTCTTTCACTTCTGGAATATCATCCTGTAAAACAAAAACACAACATAGGCTCATGTTATTGTCCACTTGAAAATTACTTCTAAATTAGCAGAAGTAGTTTACTTTGCACTTAAAGTATCTATTATGCACTATGTCTAGCTATCATCCTCATTCCTAATGGAATTACTAGGCCTGAAGAATTTTCATATTATGCATGTCAAATGAAATATTACACATTTTAAAATAATATAATACTAGCCAGGCTTGTTTCTAACTGCAAGATTTACTACAAGTATTGTAATCAGGAAATGAAATAGAAAAAATATGGAACAATGCATTATTCATTTTAAAGATTATAAAATGTGGCACATGATAGTGAAACCAGTGTAATGAAACAGATTTATTCCACTTGTATAAATCTAAGTTCTCTTTTTGTGATTAACTGTTCCTCTTGGATTTTTCCATCAACCAATGGAGCAAAGAATTTTTCCATGAACATTAGAAATTATGGCCTAAATCCTGCATTCATCAAAATCAAACTCTCTCTCTTTTTCTTTTACCAAGTGGAATTACAATTTACCTCTAGAATAGTAATATTTATGGAGGCTGTTGTTACATCTTCTTTCAAAAGAACTGATCCTGATATAGGTATATAATCAACTCCTGGTTCAGCATATGCCCCTTCAGTCTGATTCTTTAAACCAAGAAATTCTAAAATTGTTGTGTAGGTTACATTGACAACACCTGGTAAACATATAGATTTCAATATAATTATAGTTGCACTTATATTTTATAACGAACAAAAACATCAAATAATGATTTGTATATCACATATCTATGACTATCAGAGACGTGAGACATGCAACTAAAGGTGGTGTAATGAGCTTCTGCCCAACATCTTTGACTTATATCAAGATACTTCTTTTATTTGTCCATTATACTTGGATTTTGATAATCATATCATGCTCATTACCCATGCCCATGGAGCATGTTATTTCATGCCTACTGGGATGCTTTTTAATTTTAAAAAAACCTTGGATTTTTCTGTAACAACTTTGTGTATCTTTCCAAATGTTTGCATTTTTTCAGCTTGCTGTTCCTCTTGTTTGCAGTGTTATTATTTATAATACCAGAGGTCTCTTAGAAAATTACAACTAAGCTGAAGTGTAGCATTTAAAAACTGACTGCAATATATTGCATCTGCTTTGTTCTTTTAATAGCAAAATGAAGTGTGGTGATTATGACATAATAATCACATAAAGATATAAATATTACAGTATAGTATACTAGTTTTTGGACATGTGCAAATATTTAGGTATATGATATCTAGGACTGTCTATCTTCTTCCTTATATGTTAGGGGAGGCACTGAATGTTCAGAATTCATTAGCTAGTTAGAACTGCAAAAAGCAGAAAGCACTGACTTTTTTGCTATGTTATGTCATTATGAAATTCCTTCCATAAAAATCCCTCCTATTTTTATCATTTTAGTAAAAGTTTAGAAAACCCACTATTTAAATTAAAATTTAACCAGTTCTCAAACAAGACTCTTCCAGCTGTTTCTATCATTTCTTTTATCACATGAAAGGACAACATTGCAATCAACTACTTACAGAATAGTGTACTTCAGTATATTTATGTACAGTATGTGAGTAAAAGAAATCTTGTTGGGTGCTAATATCTACACTCTAGTCGCTATTGACACATGGAACCTAATATAGCTGCTCAGAATCAATTTAGCTCTTAGATTGAAAATATATTCCTTTTTCAGAGTTTAGATTTATTTATTTGGATGTTGATGCATTTCTTCTGCTTTTACGACCTAATACTGTCAAACACCATGGGTAAGAAAGTAATAATAATGAAGCTATATATAGAAAAATATGTTTTAGAGCCTACGTTGTTCTATATACAGACCTAAAGATCCAAATTCTCTGTTAATGAAAAGTTGAATCGTCTTATTTTCCTCTTGGACTAATACAGTTCTGGATGAAGATGCAAAACTTAGAATGCCATATGGTTCATCACTAGCCTCTACTGTCAAAACTGCTTCATATCCTTGATGGTCCAAAATAGCAATGCCAGTAGAAGTGACGCCTAAAAATAAATTTTAAAATGACGTTAAAAAGCAAGGTTCCCCATAGGAATGTGCTCTTTAATTTAATAGGAAAATGTTCAATGGTATATGGCAAAAGATACTCCAGCATGTTTTTCATAGAACCATGATCTATCAATCTTTCCATTCTATTGTTCGGCTCTCTGTGCACAATGATCATGACAGCATACATGACAACCCTCCTCCTCCTTCCCACATAAAATAATCACTTATTGGGCTAGAGAAAATCACTAGTTGGGTGTCTTAAAATGGCTTTAAAAAAGTAATAAATTAAAGAAGATTATGTTTATCATGATTATCAGACATCACATCTTATTTTTAGAATCAAAAGCAAATTGTCTCCAAATATAATTTCCCCCATATTGCCCTCAAAATCTGGTAAACTACGATAGTTTCTGGCTTAGATAGGATGAATAAAGGAGAATAATTGTAGCTCAGGGTTGAAATGAGGGGTCCTTGTTGCTCTCTGAGCTTGCTTGTTTTCTTGCAGATGTTTCATTACCCAAACTAGATATCATCTTCAGTGCTAGCAAGGAGTGCTGAATGATGTTTCCTGCTTTGGGTAAAAAGACAAGCAAGCTCAGAAAGTACCAAGGAAAACACCCCCTTCCCCTTTAGATAGGACCAGCCTGATCCAACATCCCTGTTATACTGAGGCATTAAATGGTTCTTTGCATCTGTGAATAGATTTAACTCAGACAGACTGTTCATGGCATTTCAGACTGATGGGTTTTATCCGCTAATACATTCATCTTAATACAATCTAGTCATCATGTACGGTATGACCCAATTTTGATTTGCTATATTTATCTACAAGACAGATACCTTGAGTTTTAATATTATGCAGAATTATGTGATATTCTTTCTTTTCTTCAGGGATCTGATCATCCAGCAGGTATACATAAATTGTTGCATTTAATGACCCCTATTCGTTAAAGCAAAAAAAGGACAATTATTTAACAACTATGATAGTACAGTAGTCCTTGACTTACGTTTGTTCAGTGATTGTTCAAAGTTACAATGGCAGTGAAGAAAGTGACTTATGGCCGTTTTTCACACTTATAGCATTCCCATGGTCACATGATCAAAATTCATATGCTTAGCAGCTGCTTCATATTTATGACGACTGCAGAGTCCTGGGGTCATGTGATGTTCTGACAAGCAAAGTCACTGGGGAAACCAGATTCACTTAACAACCATGTTATTAACAACTGGAATGACTGGCTTAATAACTGGCAAAAAGATCGTAAAATGGGCAAGCTTTACTTTACAAATGTCTCACTTAGCAACATAAATTTTGGGCTCAATTATGGTTGTAAGTTGAGGACTACCTGTAAAACACTGAAACTCATTTTTACAAATCACCTTTTCATCTATTAAGTTGTTTTATTACAAGCTGTACTAGCGTGGACCGTTTTCTGAGAGGTACATTGAAGGGTCTTCCTTATTAAGAACATTCCACTATTAAAAGCTCCTCACCGGCACAAAGTTACTGTGACATTCGCAACTTAGCAGAGTCTGCAGTTTTTAGGATATAACAGATTAATATCCAAATATTACATTTGATTCTAGCAAAAGCTTACTGGGCTTGTAAAACAGCTAGGGAAAAAGATACAGTGTTAAACACTTAGAAATAAGTCCCACTGCATTAGTCTAAATATGGCTTACACCTGAGCTGATATGTATCATTTTACATTGCAAATAAGGCAATAAATTTGCCTGTCCATCTGTTCTCAAATCAAGTGCACCTATTTCTTTTTATTATGGCATCTGAAGCAAATAAATGATAACTACCTCTAAAAAGCAGAGTGTGCCAGAAATATTTTCAAAGTTTTGTTCCAGATTATTGCCAACAATTTCCCAGTCAACAGTTACATTGCCAGCTCCTGGTGCAGTCCTCAGCACATGAAATTGTAACAGTTCTCCTAGAAATTAAAGAATACATTTCATAAGAAATGAAGGAAAGCCAATATACTATTTGCACCTAAGACAATAGAAAGTTCTGAACAATTAGAACTTTCCATTAGTTTGTTTCAAAGATAAATATATGCCTTTCTGATTAATCGTTTCCATTATCTTGATTTACTGTTAAACGACTGAAAGTCGTTTAATATACCTGTAAGTCCAGCGATGGCTTCTTAAGAAGAGGGCGGACCACAACCTCCTTAAAGTGCTGGGGCACCGTCCCCTCCTGTAGGGAAGCATTAATCACTACCAGAGTCCACCCGCCTGTCACCTCCTGGGAAGCTTTCACAAGCCAGGAGGGACATGGGTCTAAAACACAGATACTTGCGCGCATACTCCCTGGGATCCTGTCCACTGCCTCAGGAGCAACAGGTTCAAACCGTTCCCACATAACAGGGCAAGAACCTGCCTCAGGGGCTTCCACCAGACCAGCAACCATGCTGGCATCTAACTGGGAACGAAGTCGACCGATTTTGTCTTTCAGAAAATCTGCAAATTCCTCAGCATGCCCCTTCATGTGGACCTCAACCTCCTCCTTCCCCAGGAGGAGGCGGCTCTCCTTAAAGGGAGTCACTGGGTGATTATCTGCAGACATTAGTGTGGAGAATTATTTACACTTCGCTGCATGAATCGCCATGAGGTAGGCCTTAGTAGCACCCGTGTTCGATCGAGTTCATCCCGTCTTCCGCCAACGGTGCTCTAGACATCTCCTCATGTGTTTCATCCCTCTCAGTTCCTGTACCATGGGGCACAGAGGTCTACAGATGAGGAGAGGTCACAAGGGTGCAATCCTATTCAGAGCCTCAGTCACCTTCTTATTCCAAACAGTGACTAAGAGCTCGGCTGGACTGCACAGTAGATCTGCAGTTATAACCCCCAGCTCCTTCTGGAACCCATTCAGGTCCATTAATCGACTGAGGCGGACCAATCTAATAGATCATCATCACTTTTACTAGTCATGCTGAGTGCAGCATGGATGAGGCAAGCTCTGAGTGAAAATCATATATTGAAAGCAATCCCCAATGTCCCAAACCCTTTCCCCTGGGAGAGCAGTCCAATCAGGTCTTTTCCGATGTTTTGGGAACTCTGTTCCTTTCCCAGGACTGGTATCCTTGAAGCTCAGCAGCTGGCTCGGTTTGGCACCTCTGGTTCCTGTTAGTGTCCATGCTTCCCAATTTCCTATAGCATTCTTTCACCCCTCCAGCACGCTTCCCCTCCCAGATGCGCCCTTCCCCCCTGGTTATGTCAGTTGCTAGTGAGCTTCAAAGAGCGAAGATGAGCAGATGACAGGTGGTAGAAAGACTTTTGGCTTTCTTCAGAACAAAACTGCTTGGTTCTTTGGGGTTCAGGAGTTGCCCGGTTTGGGAGCAGAACCCTTATCTAGGTTGCCATAGATGTCAAGGAGTATTGACATGTCAAGGCAACACAGTCCCCAGTTCTGTGTCATATCATGCAAGTTGACTCCCTCGAAAAGTCAATCATGCTAAGGGTAATCAGCGGAAAAAGGAGACGGGTATGTCCTAATACCCATTGGCTGGACACTATAAAGGATGATACTGGGATGGCCACTGGGAAGGAGGCAGTGCAAGACAGAGGGCCTGGAGATGCTGATCCATAGAGTGGCCAAGGATTGGACATAGTAGATAATAGCTTAACAAAGTTGGAAGGGACCTTGTAGGTCGTCTAGTCCAAACCCCTGCCCAAGCAGGAGACCCTATACCATTTCTGACAAATAGCAGACCAATCTCTTCTTGAAGGCCTCCAGTGATGAAGCTCCCACAACTTCCAAAGGCAAGCTGTTAACATTGGTTGATGGCTCTCACTGTCAGAAAATGGGTTGATGGCTATCACTGTTAGAAAATTTCTCCTTATTTCCAGGTTGAATCTCTCCTTGTTCAGTTTCCATCCATTATTTCTTGTCTGGCCTTCAGGTGCTTTGGAAAATAGCTTGACCTCTTCCTCTCTGTGACAGCCCCTCAAATATTGGAACACATGACAATAATTCCTCAGTTCCACGTATAAAAACCAACCGGACTGGTGGTGGTAGTGGTGATGCTGGAGGAATCCACATTTCAGAACTACATTGAATTAAGGTATTCCATTATACCTGGGACAGGAAGCTAGTTTAGGAACCACACAGGACATACACAGCTCTGTTCTCCAAAAGACAGGAATGGAGAGGGGGCTTAGACCCAATGGCTATGGAGTCCTCCTGTTGGCCCTATCATTATTCTTCTCTGCCTTGCAAGAAGGTTGACCCTATGCTGGGATATTTCTCAAGTTCGTAGCTTGGAAGTCATGTGAACTAGCCTCTGTGAAGGGCCAGCAGTTCCCAGGTTGGAGATGTCTGTGATGTAAACGGTCAACAAGCTTTCAAGTGCTGCAGCAAAAATCAATTGATTCATGGAAACCATGGGAAGAAAAAGCTATAAGTGCAATCTGCTATGGGTGTATGAGACAGTTTAGTATAGTGGTTAGGTTATAAACAGGGATCAGGCTATAAACAGAGAGATGGTGAGTTCTAGCAACACCTTAGCTGGATGACCGTTGGGCCAGTTACTCTCTCTCAACCTAGGGAAGGGACTATGGCAAATTTAGACAATGCTGTCTAAAAAAAAACTCTGCCAGGAAAAATGCAGGGACTTGTCCAGCCAGTATCTGAGAATCAGACATGATTGAACAGAAGGAAAAAAAAACCCCTATGGATATAAGAGTCACTTGTATTCTTTCAATGACAATGGGCTTTTTTCTATGGCTTTATTCTTCTCTGCAATAAAGATTCTTATCCAGAAAACTCATGTCTGGGAGAGTTCTACCAAGTCTAGCCTAGGAGCTGAATAAAGTTAAGCTGTCAGGAGGTCATGCTTTACTGATGAGTCTTAGAAATCATTTAAGATGGATTCAAATTTTGCATTTATCCCACCCATCCAGATTGGCCACTGGTCCTTCCTGTCTGATCCATGCTTTGAACTGGTGAAAAATGAGAACTACCTATAGTCTGGAGAACAGATGTAGGATAGACAAGTAGGTAGGTAGGTAGGTAGGTAGGTAGATAGATAGATAGATAGATAGATAGATAGATAGATAGATAGATAGATA
>JANHFL010007915.1:8409-18916 GCA_032468155.1 Oxyrhabdium leporinum
TTGGGAGGGAGACCTCCCCCCCCCCCCCCCGAACTCCGGAAGCCCCGTGGCTGGCCAAATGGGAACCGGAGAAGTCGCGCGCTGGCCTGGCAATTAGCGGTCTCGCCCTGGTTGAGCAAGGCCCGAGTGTCCCCCGCTGCTTCTCAGGCGAGGATGGCGCTCCAGGCGCATCTGGCAACCCCCGGAAGAGGACCGAGGCGCCTGTTTCGCGACTAAAGCAGGCTGGTTCCCCAGGAGCCGAGGAGGGAAAGGATGGATCCCGGGCGCTGCTACGGTGAACAGACTGGGTCCGGGGCTCTCGAATGCGTTTTGCATTTCTGGGGCTCACAGAATCGGGCAGAGACTAGACAGCTTCCGCCAGTGAGCTCCAGAGGCAGAGACGGGCCGGACGCGCCTGGGAGGCTCAGTCGGCGAAGGTAGCGCCTTCGCGGCAGAGGAGGCTTGGTTCGGGTGGGGGGCAGGGGCAGCTCTGGGAGTGAGCAGAAAAGCCTCGTGGACGCGGCTGTGGACGAGCCCGGGCCTATTAAAGCTGCTCTTCTCGCTTCATCTCAACACCCACCCACCCCCACTTTTATGCATTGCTTTCCCCGGCCTAGCCCCGCGCGTTAAAAACAGCCCCTTCCCTCTCCGAGCCCAGGTGGGGTGTGTGAGGGGAACAAAGGGGCGCAGAAGTCGTCCAAGGAAACGAGAGGAGGAAGGGAAGTCAGCACGGGGTGTGTGTGTGAATGGTGGGGTTTCAGATAGCAAGCACGCCCCATTTCTCCTCTCCCCTGGATTATCCAGCACATGATTAATGCCAGGAGAAGCACTTATGCCCCCAACTCCCTCCTCCCCACATGGCTGCCAAGCCAGGCTGGGAGTTCAGCCTCAAACTGAAGATCTGTTTGTACACCTCCCCCACCCTCAAATCTGAATCTGAATCTGCTTCACTTGGTACACAGGTCATGCAAGCTAGCTCAAGTGGGTCCCCAGCAGCTGCTCTTCTTCCTATGAAGAGCATCCCCCTCCCACGTTTCACAGCATGGCTAGAATGGCCACTGGACAGAGTGGGGGGGGGGAAGGTGGGGCCTCTGCAGCAGAAGAGTGCCTGGGATAGTCCACGTGCTCACCTGTCACGGATGGCTCTGGGGCTACTCTCCATCCGTGTGGCTGGGGGCCACAGCAGTCCCAGGAAGGGGAGAGCCCCCCTGCAGTGCAGGCAAGCCATGGCAGAGTTCCAGACCGGGCAAGAAGCTGTGTGTGTTTTGCCAGTGGCAGAAGGGGATCTTTCCTCTGTAAAGCAGAAGCAGAAGAGCGAGTGAGATCTATTTCGGGAACCCCAAAACACACGGACTGGGATGAGCATCAGAACAACCCACAGACCCCCAAGAGGAGAGTTGAAAGGGGAGGGGAGGGGAGGAGGCAGGGCCAGCTACTTCTAAGCTGCTTTAGGCCCTCCTGCAGCACCCCCCCCCCTCTATTTTGCCATCTTTACAGCAAGAAAGAAAACTACACCCACCAAAAGACACTCCTCCCCCATTCCCGGTTCGGCCCTGAGTTGTGTTTGGCCAGGTAAGAGGCATCCCCGACTTCTGAAGCAGAAGAGACCCCCTCGACCGTCCCCCCCAAGGCTACTAGGACGCATGACTACCCTCAGGCTCCTGTGGATGGGGAAGGTAGCCAGGGGGTTGCAGCCCAGGCATGTGTGTGTGTGTGTGTAGGATGTCACAGGTGGGGTGAAAGTGGCCAAAGAGCACTCTTCCCTTCCATAGGAAGGAGGGCAATCCTTGGTTGAGGTTAACAGAATCGGGCAGGCATAATAGCATTCACACAACATATTTAATCTGACTCCGTTGAAAAAAATCAAGGAAACAAATGCAGGATGTGCAAAGCTACAGGACAAATCTTCTGTCCCAGGCTCACCTATCGGGGCTGCTGCCTGCTCTTGACATGACCCAGTTGTATGAACACAGCCAGCGAGAGCCCCCCCACCCTCGAAGAACTGGGCCAGGCAAGAGACCCGGAAGTGGGTAGCCCTGCTCCCTTCCTGGGCTCGGGGCCAGGCCCCCGCCCCTCTAGGGCCCTCAAGCGCTCCGGGACTTAAGGATCTGTGGAAGCTACTGCTGGGGCTTTGTGGGCGCCTGGTGAACCTGGGGCCCTCTCCAGTGAGGGCTGCCCAAAGGCCATGCAGCTGCCCCCAAAGCGCTCAGGTGTGATTGGAGGCCAGCTTCAGCGCCCTCCCGCTCCCTCCCCCAAGGGGAGGGTCTCTTGCTGCTGCAGCTGTTGATTGAGAAGCCAGTGCCCGCCCTGCTCCCCTCCCAAGGCTGCCAATCTTTGCCCCAATCTCTGGAAAGCAAAGTCCTGCGGCCACCTCTGCCCAGTGGGTCAATGACTCGGCCACCCTGTTGACCAACGCTGCTGCTGGAGGCTGGGGCACAGGGTGGGGGGCTTCCTTGGGCACCGGTCGCACGGAAGGTAAGTGAGCATCTGGGAAGCAGGGCCCGGGCTGTGCATTAGGGGCGGCTGGGGAGTGAGGATACTTCTGACCCCCACTGCTGAGAATTGGCAGTCCCATTCCCAGAATTCTGAGAGAAGAAAATGCAGGAAAGTGTCTGGGAAGCTCCCGAAGCCCAGCGTTAGCCAAGCAGAAAGAAAAAAGAACCCATCCGCTCCCCGCCCCCCAAAAGCTGGTCTCCTTTGGGCCCTTCGGCCACACTCCTTGTGGATTGCTGTCTCTCACTTGGGGGGGTGGGGGGTGGACTGCATTCAGTGCAACTTCCAGTTGGGGAAGGTTTTCCGAGGGGGGCTTTGGCCTGAGGTCCAACCGAAGGAGAAAGGATGCCATGATAACGGAGGATCCACCGGTGCATCTATGACAGGGGCTCTCCAGCCCCCGAAGTCCCTGTCCCTGGGGCAGCCTGTTCCAGCAATGCAACGGGCAGGGCGTGTCACCCCGCAGCTGCGGGTGGGAGCAGCTGACCCTCCTGGGGCCCAGAGCCTTCCCGGCGCAGCCCCGCAACACCTTCTCGGCTAGCCAACATTGGCCCAACCTGGTCTGGCAGGAAGCACAGCTGGTGGCCTCCATTTTGGGGAGTGGGGCCAGGCTGCGGCGCAGAGGGTCTGCTTTCCTGGAACGGAGCCAGTCCCTGCAATGCCCACCTGCCCGCTTTTATTCGAGTCGCCTTTCCAGGAAACTACTTTTGAGGTTCGTCTTTGGCTTTCCATTCCCGGTTTTTTTAGGGTTCCGGTTTTCCCTCGGGCTGTGGGTGTTTGGATGACTTTTGCATTCCTGCAAAGCCCCCCGAGAGCCCCGTGGGTGAGTAATAGCTGGAGTCCGTCCGAGGGGGGCACTGCTGTCACGAGTGGAGGCGCCGCCGGTCGCGGATCTCTCTCCCCATCCCTTCTCTGCCCTAGGTCTGCTTACCCGCCCTCCCCTGGGTAGCTAGGGAGGGGCTTCTCCGCCTCGGCCCTTGGAGCTGGGCGGCCTCTCTTGACGGGGAAAGGAGTCTTCCCAGCCGTCTGACGGCGGCGCTTCTGCTTTTCCTCCGCAGGCAGAAACGATGCCCTCCCGGCCTGGCCTCCTCCTGCTGCTGGCCTTCTCGGGGCTGGCCCCGCCGGGGAGCGCCGCCTGCGCCCGCCTGTCCCCCTGCCGCTGCTTCGGCGGCGCCACCGTCTTCTGCTCGGGGCGAAACGTTTCGGGCGTCCCGGAGGAGCTGCCCCTCGAGGCCACCCGGCTGCTCTTCGTGGGCGCCTCGCTGAGCTCCCTTCCCTGCCGCGCCTTCGCCCCGCGCAGCAACGGCAGCGGCGGCGCCCTGCGCCAGCTCGCCTTCCTGGACTGCCCGCTCCGGGCGCTCCCGGGCTGCGCCTTGGCGGGGCTGCCGTGGCTGCGGGAGCTGGACGTGGCCCTCGCCCAGCTGGCCGGCCTCCCCCGCGGGGCCCTGCTCGGCTTGGGCCGCCTGAGCAAGCTGGCCGTCCGCTTCAGCCGACTGGAAGCCCTGGAAGAGGGGCTCTTCGACGGCACCCCGGCGCTCCAAGCGCTGCAGCTGCAGGGCAACCGGCTGGCGACGCTGCCCCCGCGCCTCTTCCGGCCGCTGCCCGACCTCCAGGCGCTCTCGCTGGCTCAGAACCGGCTGACCGAACTGTCCGCCGAGACCTTCCAGCCGCTGCTGCGCCTGCGCGAGCTCCGGCTGAGCGACAACCGGCTGACGCGCCTCCCGCCGCGGCTGTTCCGGCCTCTGGCGGAGCTGCGGGAGCTCTTCCTGGACGGGAACCGGCTGGCCGAGCTGCCCCGGGGGCTCTTCGCGGGGCTGGCCCGGCTGCGGCGGCTGCACCTGCAGCACAACGCCCTGGGCCGCCTGGAGCCCCCCGGCCTCTTAGCGGGGCTGCCCAGTCTGGCTTTCCTGCTGCTGCAGGGCAACCAGCTGGCCCAGCTGCCCGCGGGGCTCTTCCGGGGGACGCCCCGCCTGGTGGAGCTCTCCCTCGCCCGCAACCGGCTCCGGGAGCTGCCCGAGGGGCTCTTCGGCAACCTCTCCGAGCTGGCCGTCCTCGGCCTCGCCCACAACCGGCTGGACCGCGTGGCTGCCGGGACCTTCCGGGGCTTGGCCGGGCTGGGCCGGCTGCAGCTGCGCCGCAACTGCCTCGCCGTCCTGCCCAGGGCGGCCTTCGCCAACCTCAGCAGCCTGGAGGCCTTGGACCTGGCCCACAACCGGCTGGAGAGCCTGCCCGAGGGGCTCTTCGACGCCAACCAGGCCCTGGTCAGCCTGGCGCTGGAGGGCAACCCCTGGCGCTGCGACTGCAGCCTGGCCCCCCTGGCCGACTGGCTGAGCTCTCTGGACCACCCGCTCGGCGCCCGGGTCCTCTGCCGCGCGCCCGCGCCCTTGGAGGGCAGGACTCTCCTGGCTGCCAGGAAGGAGCAGCTCCTCTGCCCCTGCCAGCCTGGCAGGGCCCGCTGCCGAGCGGAAGCCCCGGCTGCCACGGCAGAGACAGGCGCCCCGGACCGGGATGCTTAGAGGCCATTCAGGGTAGACCTCCCTGCAGCCCACCCACCCCGGGCAGAGGAGGGCCAGGAGGGGGACGGGGTTGGGGGATAAACCCCGGCCTGGTAGTCTTCTACTGGACAGCCGGATACATTCTGACAGTGCCCCCCTCTGAGCTTGACAAAGGAGGGGCGGGGGGGGGGGGCACCGGAGCGGCAGCCGCGGATCAGGCAGCGCCGATCCCAAGTGCTTCCAGATCCAAGCCTGGGAGCCACCAGGAAGCGCCGGCCCGGGCGGTTCCCTGGACCACCTCCTGCCAAAGAGGCAGCCCCCTCCCCCATTTACATTTCTTTTTGCAGATTTCACACACATTTATATGCTGCTATTGTGGTCGGTGTTATAATGTTTGAGGATTTTGATATTGGTGTGATGTGTACTTTTCCCATAATCTGGTCTTGGTCACTGATTCTCCCCAAAGAGCGGCTCTCTATATTTTGGCCCCATGGGGTAGCTGAGGGCCCCCAGCTAGGGAACCCCTTAAGGAAGTGGGAGTCCCTGTTCCTGTCTGTCTCTCTCCTTGGGAGTTGGGGGTGCAGGGAATCCCAAAGGTGCTTTTTCAAGAGGCAACTGGACTTTCTGGTTTTCTTTAAAGCCACCTGGAGCTTTAAGGACTCTCCAATAGGATGCAAATGAACAGCTGTCTGCAAGGAATATAAATCCTTCCCCACCATCCAATCAGAGCTGAAGAAGCTTCTTGGAGGAGAAGCGAAACATCTTCTAAGAAAACCCCCAAAAGTCCAGTTGCCTCTTGAAAAAGTCCCTTTGGGACAACCAGAACCTCAACGACTGAGGATCTCCATGGACATGAGTGCAGGAAATGTGTCGGGGTGCTGTCCCTGCTTCTGGGGAGATGAGGTCATCTTTGACTAGGGGGTGTCTCTCTTCCTTCTGCTCAGCTTTGGCAGCACCAGGCTCCTGCCAGCTAAGGGGGTTCTCTGCACTGAGTGGGTGCCAATGGAAGGGCACTTCCTCTGCCAAGAGAGGGGCAGCTGAGCCCCAATGTGCCCCTCGGGTGGAAGAGCGCAGAGCCTCCAGCAGTGAGTCCTAGGGCTGCCAAGCGCCTCTCGCAGCTTATCAGACCAAACCAGAGAGCAAAGTGCCTTGGGTCGCACCCAGATCTCCTCCATCCTTCTGGGATATCTCCTGGAGATAAGGGCCACCTATCCCTCTGCAACCCGTCTGGTTCAGGGGCAGATCCTCCAGGGAGGCGAATGGTGCATTCTCAAGATCTCCTGCTATCCTGGCCAGCAAGGAGTTCCAAGGGCTGCTCAGCGAACAGGTGCGTCCTCTTAGCGGCCACATTGGAGGCCCTGGAGGGAAGGATGGGCAGTCGGTGTCCCCTTTGCAGGGCCAAATGCTCCCTCCTGGTCTGGCTGTGGCTGCAGCAGCCCAGAGTAAGAGGGAGGGTGGGGACCTGGGCACATGCCAGTGGCCGACTTGCTTGCCTTCACACATTTGCTCAGAGGGAAGCCCTGTACTGTTCCTCTGGGTACAAATCCATTGACCAATGACTTGCAAGAATTAAAACGGCAGGTTGAGAATCTGTCAGAAGGGGCGAATAATTGATTCAAGGGGTCCTAGAAATTAGGATGCTGCATTGCAGAGAGCGGTGATAGGCGCAGGGGCTACTTTGAAAAAGGCTCAGGGCTGTTGGTCTCTTCCAGCATGTGGCTCAGGGTCACCCTCCTCCTCCTCCTCTTCCGGACCGGCCAAGGGAACCAGGGTTGCGGTGGCACTCCAAACGAGAGCTGCCCCTATCAAGAAGTCTACACGAGAACCCGAAATGTCACAGAAATCCCCAAGTCAGTAGCTCCCATTATCACGGAAATGTTCTTTGTGGAGACTGGCATTGTAGAAATCAGACAGGGAGCCTTCGTGAACATGTCTAACCTTGTGAAAATTGAGTTTATGAACAACAAGATTAAAAGGGTTGAAGCAGGAGCGTTTGATAACTTGGAGAAATTGGTGGATTTGGAAATCACTGGGGCTGAGTTAGGGAATCTCCCTGTGGGCACTTTCCGGTCCCTGGATCACTTGCGGAAAGTGAACCTGAGGGACTCCCAGATGAAAAGGGTCGAAAAAGGACTGTTCGATAGTCTTGGGGATTTGGAAAAGATCTACCTGCACCGGAATGAAATTGCATCTCTCCCCGATGGAGCTTTTGATGGGCTCCCTAAACTCTCCTTGTTACATTTGGGGTGGAACCAGATTTCCAACCTCTCAGGGGATCTCTTCAAGCACCTGACCCAGTTGAAGACTCTCCGGTTGCAGAATAACCAGGTGGGGAGTCTAGGTGAGGGGAGTCTGGACAGCCTGCAGCAGCTGGCGGAGCTCAATCTTGAGAGCAACAGGTTCCAGGCTCTTCCGCCCAACTTGCTAAGACGGCTGGTCAATCTGGAGAAGATTTTTCTGGACAAGAACTCGATTGAAGTTCTCCCAGATGAGATCTTCCTTGGACTGGGAAAAGTGAAACAGCTAAAGATGGCTTCCAACCACTTGAAAGCCTTCCCGCCCTTGGGGGCCATGCGGCTGCTGAAGGAGCTGGATCTGAGCAGGAACAAGGTCTCCTCCCTGGAGAATTTGGCAGCGGCTTCTCTCCCATCCCTGACGACTCTCAAGCTTCAAGGAAACCTCCTGGAGACCCTCCCCACAGGTCAGTTGGACCACTTGGGAAAACTCACTTCCCTGTATCTTGGAGACAATCCCTGGCGGTGCGACTGTCACCTCCTCTATCTTCATCAGTGGATAAACATAAATGCCAAAAGGATAAAGGATGCCAAAAAGTTGACCTGTAGAAGCCCAGGAAACCTGGCTGGCAAGGAAGTGAGCTCGCTGTCAAAAGACCAGCTGGTCTGTTTACCAACCACCCCCATTTTAGCCACCTTCGGGGCCACCCCGTTGACCACGTCCGCTTCTCTATCTGCCACCCCAGCAAGGAGAAGCACATCCGGTGCCTCAGCTCGGTCCCTCACACTGCAGGAGGCCACCACCATGTCTCAGGCCTCAGCCATAGTTCCTCAGACCCACCCGACGAAAAGCACACAAATCCTGGTTACCGGCAGGCCTACAACCACCACCACGAGCACCCAAACCCCAACTTCAAGCTCCCCCCTCGCCCCCGCTCAGAGTTCCACCTCAGCCAGGACAAGCCCTGAAATCACAAGTCATCAAGCCACAACTCCCACGAGTTCTTCAACCACGAGCAAAGATACCACAACTGTCCCTGAGATTTCTTCCACAACTCCTGAAATAATTTCCACAAATACTCCAACCACAACCAAAGACGCCACAATTGCCACTGAATCGCCTTCCACAACGCTTCAAACCACAACTCCCACGAGGTCTCCAACCACAACCCCAAAGGCCAAAACTGTTTCTGAAATTTCTTCCATAAGCCACCAGTTCACCTCTTGTACAGATACTCCAACCACAGACGACGAACCGGGTACCCGAGGCACGGAGGCCACTGCGCCCGGGGGCACTCCCGCCAAGACAGCCCCCACTGCTCTGACTGACCTCAGCTCAGCAACGATCTACCAAGAGTTTACGGTCCCCAAGAGATCCACAGAAAGCCGGGACCCCCCCACTCGCGGTCCTGTGGTCACCATGTCATCTGGGTCTAGCTCCGGACCCTCGGCGCCAGACCCATCCACCAGGCAAGCGATGACTGTGCCCGGCCCCACGGCCCCCAGGGCCACGCTGGCACTGACGCCCCTTGCAGGCTCAGCCCCGGCACCTCCACCCGCAGCAGATCTCCCCCTCTGCCCCCCCTCTTCTCTCCCTCCTTTGCCCCGGAGTGTTGGGAGCCCCCTTTCCCCCAACCGGCCTGCCCTTCTGGCACAGCACCAGGCCTGGGGCTTCCTGCTGAGCTCCAACTCCCGGTATTGCCAACTGTTCCTCCTGCTGTATCTCGCCATGCTCTCCGTGGACATCTTCTGTGCAGTCGTCTTGGGGCGCCTGGCATACACGCTCCACAAGGCCACGGAGTCGGTCCAGTGGCCTTCCAGGCCGGTGAGGCTTGTCTGCGTCAAGGACCGGCGAGGGAGGGAGTGAAGGGTGATGGCAGAAAAGCACCCCTGCCATCTCACCCCTTGCCTCCTCAGACGCCCTCCGAGCCCCAGGGCAGAGTGCCCTGCGCTGGGCTGCTTCCTGCTAGTACTGCCCCCTCCTGGGCTCCAAGGGAGAGGACAGGTGGGGAAACAGTCTACCGGCTGGAGCCCTGCATGGAACAGGAGGGCCTCTCTTACCCTCTCCACCACGTGGTGGGGCTATTATGTCAGAGTGCACTCGTGGCAGTAACAGATGTGGAAACCCCGAGATGCCCCCGCCCCACTGCCTAGGAACTGCTGAAGGCGCCCCCCCCCCAATCAGGAAACCTTTGCAGCCGGCTGGATTAACCCCGAGTGGCGACAGGAGGAAGAATCTGCCAGGCGCTGCGGGGCCAGGGAAGCAGAGTGCTTCTATTCGCCGGCCAGGCGTATCTCGGAGCCTTCCTAAGGACGAGGCCACGGGGTGGGTTTATCTAAAAGGGTCCAAGCCCAGGCTGCAGTTCCACCGGGCCTGCCCGTTCCTTTGCAGTGCAGCCCAGTAGGCAAAAGATAAATAAGGTCTGGGTCCCCTTTGGATCAAGGCTCTCGGCAAGCGCCAAAACCATGTGGAGGGCCCAGCGCGTACCGCACACATGCTAATAAAGGGGTATGGTGTCTTCAAAGTGATTCGGTTGCTTAGAGAGGCCGCGGCCCACCGACTGTGGGGATGGGGTTGACGAGCACTCAAAAGCTTCGCTTGGCCCAAAATGCACCGGCCTAATTATTGGCCAACCCAAGCCTGGGATGCCTGCGCCCTGAGCCACCACTGCCCCCTCCAACGGAGGGCAGTTCCAGGGGCTGGGGGTCACCTGTGTGGGTTGAGATGCAGCACCTTCAAGGCTACCCTCTCCTTTGGGTGGTGTGATTTTACGCTTTTTTTGCTTCCTGTGTTTTATTGTTGGGAGTGCAGAAACCCGACAAATAAACAAGCGTGACTGGGATTAGTGCCGCCCGGGTGTTTTCTGCTGCTCTTTGGTGTCAGGCAACCAAGGGGAGGATCCTTGATCGGTTTACTGAATGAATCCCTTCTCCAGCTTGGCCCAACGCACAGAATGCCCAGAATTGTGTTTGGTTCCCACCCTGAAGCTGTTCTGAACGGCTGAAATAGAATAGAACAGAATAGAAAACAGAATAAAATAGAATAGAAAATATAGAACAGAAAATAGAGCAGGATAGAACACTTTATTTGGCCAAGTGTTTGGCATAGGAAAGCAGGTGAGTTCTGGGTTGCTTCCTGTAATTTTTCTCTTTCTGGACACTCATCCTTTGCTCCTTTATTCGGTTTTTTTTGTAACATAAGCACCCAGAGATATTGGGAGTGTACTTGTTATTTAAAATTAGATAGATAGATAGATAGATAGATAGATAGATAGATAGATAGATAGATAGATAGATAGATAGATA
>JANHFL010007920.1:0-14606 GCA_032468155.1 Oxyrhabdium leporinum
GGGAAAAAGTGAGAACAAAATGGATTTTCCTCTAGTAGCTTGTGTGTTTTGTTGTTATACTGAGGAAAAGGAAGATAGCCGTACATTGCCCCTTTCTACAAGAGGAAGTCTTAAAAGCTCCAGTGACCAGCAGATGCAAAATGGCTCTCTTGTCATTGATGTGGCTGATTCAGTGGTAGCAGAACAGCCCCCTTTTTTGAGAAAATGATAGAGAAACAATGCTCTTTGTCTATACATCTTGATTTGAACAAGGGTAGCTGAGAGAATGTTTGAAGAAAGACAATTAAAAATGAAATAGCAATAGCAATAAATAAAGCCACCTGGTTTACAAACCATGCACCTATTACTTTGAAGGAGAATAAATTTTCTTCCATGAGAAAGTTACCGTAGTAATTTCTATTCATTTGTGTGTGTGTGTATGAATGAATGAATGAATGAATGAATGAATGAATGAATGAATGAATGAATGAAATGGTTTTGTCTTATTTATTGTTTAAATGTATAGCTCATGTTTTCTCCAAGAATTCAAATGGGCTTACATGGATACCCTTTTCATTTTATCCCATGAACAGCACCCTTATGAAGCAGGTCAGATTTGAAAGAGAGTGATTTGCTGGAAGTCATCATACTTTTCATTTCATGGGCAAATGTGGGCCCCCAAATCCCAGAATTCTCTTCATTTTCAGCAATGAAAATTATATTCAGCAGAGTCTTGTACTTTCCTGCCTTTCTTTATGGTTTCCTGACTTTCTTCAGGTTGCATTTTGTGTGTGTGTGTGTGTGTGTGTGTGCATGACTTAGGAAGAGTTCCTATTTTATTGCAAATTGCTGTCAACAGAATGCTTTGTGCTACTGAATTAGATGATGGCTGGAAGTCAGTAAAAAGTGGACTAAGAAGGTCTGGAGTTTTCACAAACTATGGTATGATAATTGTGTTGCTATAGCTTTGGTAGAATACATGACAAATACCTTGCATAAATCAATTCTAGGTCTACCATTGGTTAACTCTCTTCCGTTTTTGAATTTCTTACTTGGTATAACTTCACGTACATGATCAAAGGTATATGGTTGTAAAATCTCCTGATATTATAATCTCTGATCGAAATCTGCTAAAGTTTCTCTGCTGTAGGTTCACTCAGCTGCGAATCTGATTTAGCAACTCTATTTTGATTGCACAGTGTATGATTAAATACACTGAAGTGAATACATTTTTAGCTGTTAAGAAAAAAAAATTATGTAACATCCCTAGGAGAATATAATAATGAAACTGCTTTGCATGTCTAAAAAATAAACTATTTCCAGCCTCTTGGCATTAATGTTTTAGCTGGGAACAGTTTTACTGAATGAGGATGGCTCATTATGTATTTTATGTATTTTGTGTAGTTATTACTTCATGTGAGATTCAAGGGAGATATGTTTCAAAATATATTTTTCCCAATTAAAAACTGTTACTAACAACCACATAAAATTAATGTTTTGTGTTTTGTGCAAAAAACGTTACAAATGATGTATAATAGACAACTGTTTAGTGCAATGTAAAATTGTTTCTTATGAAGGAAAACAGTTTCATTGTGCTTGCAATTACTTATGTAAACAGAAACAACATAATGGAGTGCAAAAGCCATTAGCTGTCACTTTGGCATAAATTTTTAGTTATTTGAAGTCAGCTCAATACTTCATTTAAAAAAGGCACAGAGAAGGTAATAAAATGAAATAAGTGTTTAGTTGATGAACTTAAACCTAATACATTATTTTGATTAATAAAAATGTTGAAATTGATATTCTAGGTATCTCAGGACTTGTATCAAAAATTGGGAATTCTTGTACTACGTAGGTTTATGATATCATACTGTAGATTTGTCCTGTCATTAATTGCTTTGAAAAATGATGGGGAAGTGCATAGGTTATAATTATCAACATCTTGGATAAGTAATCTTCCATATTACTGAAGAGAGGGTAGAATTCAGCATGGAGATACTGTTTTCCTTTTCATTCTGAATTTATTTCAGATAAGCCTAATAACTACCAGAAATTATATGAACAAAACAGCAGGAATATATTGAAGAAATCTAACTGAACAGTGTGAAGCTGTGTCATTGATGTGGTCTAAAGATTTATTGTCCTTTAATTTATTGGGCTTTAAGCGTTCTGAAGGATTTTAGCCTTGTTAGTTCCAAATCTATGCAAAAAGGTTAGGAATATTTTGATACCTAGCCAGTTTAGTGTAATGCTTGCTTAGAAAAGATATTTGCTTAGAAATCAAGAGACTATGATAGCAATGAAAGCTGAGTGACTTTGGACCAGTCACTCTCAGCCCAACTCACTTGACAAGGTTGTTGTGAAAAAGGAGTATTAGGTACTTGACATCACCTAAACATTTGGCAGTAACTACAAGCCACTGGCCAATTCCTGCCACTTTTGAAAGTGTGTGACAGAGATGTGTTTATCATCTAAAGCTTTATCAGCTAAAGTTTTACTTTAGCCAAAGTTGTTCCATTCACATAAACTCAACTCACTTTCTGTCCTGCCTCCCTCAGTCAAATGGAAAATATTCACATGATCTAGTCAACTCATGTCATGTTAAGGTGCCATCAGGGTAATTGGGGTATTGAACTTAACAGAATACTAGCATTGCCACAATTGCAACTAGGAGGATCTAATTCACTTGCATAATGGGTGTCAGGTTCCAAGTAATGCGACCATTATAAATCGAACTCCGAGGCATTACAATTCCTCAAAGAACAAGTTTATTAGGATACACCATCTTTGCACTAACTAGTGGAAAGCCAGTACTAAAGTTTCCAGACTTTCCACGTCATTATTACTAAGATTTTCTCAATTTTCCAAAACAGTAAGTCACATTGTCCAAAAGGGATGCGAACTGGTTGCTTGGAGACTTCTCTCCTCCCTCCTCTGGTTAGCTGTCACGGGAATGCGGCTGACTCATCTGCCAGCTATGTTTTTATGGCTGGCAACTCCATCCATCTCAGTTCTCCCCCCTTTCGCTCTCAAGTGTGTCAAGCTGAATTTACCTGCATAACCCAATCCACAATCTAACCAAATTCAGGCTTGACAGGCTGCCCCCCCTCGACTGGAGGAACACCTCTACAAGAAAAAAAGCACTCCGGTAGTCACCTATGCCACTAACCTCCCCTCCCTCCACCAGGAGGTCCCTTTGGCTTCTGAGGGTATTTGTCATGGAACTGCTTTACTAATCTATCTGCGTTCACTCTCCAACTTTTTACCCATGTGGCCTCAGAGAGTATTCCAATTGACCCCTCTGTACCCTTGAGTCCAGGATTCTGCTTATCTCATAGTGAGTCTGGGCCTCGATTACCGTAGGCTTGGGGTAGTGGTGCCCAATCGACTGGTCGGACTTGTGAACTCACTACAGGTTTCAACAGACTGCTGTGGAACACCAGATGTATCTTCCCCAGCAATTGGGGAAGTTGAAGTTGTACCATTACCAGGTTTATCACTTTCACTATAGGGAACGGTCCCATAAATTTGGGTCTGAGCTTCTTGAGGCTAATTTTAATCTCAGATATTTTGTGGACAAGTAGACCTTGTCTCCCACCTTGAACTCCGGCTCGGGAGCCTGGTACTTGTCAGCCTGCTTTTTATACTGCTTTGCTGCCTCACCCAGGGTCCGCTTGGTGTTTCCCCATCCTTTCTTCAACATCCACTCTGCTAGTGACATAGAGGAGGATGGCTCCTGAGGGAGCTCAGGCATGGGGACAAACTCTACTCCACTGGCCATCTGAAAAGGTATCAGGCCAGTGCTACTGTGTATGCATTGTTGTACGCTACCTCAGCGAATGGCAGGAACTCGGCCCAGTCTGATTGCTGATAGTTGACATAACACCTTAAGTATTGCTCCCTAGGGTGTTAGCTCTCTCTGCGGCCCCATTAGTACTCAGATGAAACACTGACCTAAGACCCTGCAAGGACCCAATGGCCCTCATAAACTCCCTCCAGAATTTAGCGGTGAATTGAACCCCTAGATCAGAAATGACCCTACGGGGAACTCCATGCAACCTATAAATATGATTGACAAATAGATTAGCCAGCTTCTGTGCCGATGGGAGTCCTGGGCAAGCTACAAAAGTGGGCTTGTTTGGAGAACAGGTCCATCACAGTCCAAATGACTGTACTCCCCCCACTCTGAGGAAGCTCAACATAGCTATCTCTTCCCAGGGTCTGGAAGGATCCACCACTGGCTGGAGGAGCCCGAGGGGTTTCCCTGGCCTCATTTTCATCACTGCACAGATGGTGCAGCTTTTCACATAGTCCTCCACATCTTTCTTCATCCTTGGCCACCAAAACTGCCTCTGGGCCAAGTGCAGGGTTTTCAAATAGCCAAAGTGTCCACCTTGTTTGGTGTCATGATTCTGTTGAAGAACCTGGAGCTACAGGCTGTTTGGCACATGCAACTTTGATCCCTTCCAGCCTAACCCATCCTTCAGGGTTAGTATCCCCAGATTGTCTTTATACCAAGGGTCAGCTGGCAGCTAGTTTTTCAGTTGTTGGGTCATTCCCCCTCCGTCTGTGGCTCTCCTATGGGCTACCTGGCCCCAGGGTAACGCCTGTGATGCCGGCTGGGAAGGAGGAATTATTGGGCGGATCACTTCTTCCCGCTTACACAGTGGTACTGTGGCTTACGTGATAGAGCATTGGCCAAAAGGTTCTTTCCCCCCGGCATGTACTTTAGCTCAAAATAGAACCATCTGAAGTATTGCACCCAGTGGACCTGCTTGGGGGAGAGTTTGTGGGGCGTCTTTAGTGCCTCCAAGTTTTTGTGGTCAGTCCATACTTCAAAAGGCATATCACTGCCCTTGAGCAAGTGTCTCTAGGTCAGCAAGGCCCATCGGACTGTGTAAGCTTCCTTTTCCCATACTGCCCACCTCCGTTCAGTCTCCATCAGTTTTTTGGAGGTGTACACACAGAGATGTAAGTTGCCTTCTGCATTTTTCTGAAGGAGGACCGCTGCCACAGCCACATCACTGACGTTGGCTTGGATTGCAAAGGGTTGCTCCGGATCTGGGTGCTTGAGGATTGGCTCCTTAGTGAACAGTCCCTTCAGTTGCTCAAAGGCTCGTTGGCACTCTAGGGTCCAATTTAGGGGCTGACTCAGTCGCGGCTGTTGCTGGCCTTTCCCTGTCTTCAATAGCTCGGTAATGGGATGGACAATTTCGGCAAAAGTGGGAATGAACTGCCAGTAGAAGTTTGCAAACCCCAGAAAACTCTGCAGTTGCCAGCTGGTGGAGGGGGGGCTGCCAATCTAGGAATGCCGTTACTTTCTCTGGGTCCATCTCTAACCCCTCATTCGACACTCGATAGCCCAGGTAGTCTAGGCTGGTCTGTGGAACTTGTACTTTGACAGCTTTGCGTATAGTTTCACCACTAGGAGCTTCCTTAAGACTTGGTGCACTAACTTCATGTGTTCTTCTAGGGTCTCGTAAAGATGAGAATGTCAGCCAGTTAAATGAGGACTCCTTTGTACAGGTGCTCATGCAGCACCTCATTTATGAGCTTCATGAAGATGGCAGGAGCCCCCTGCAACCAAAAAGGCATCACTCTGAAGTTACCGAGGGGGCAGTTGAAGGCTATCTTACACTCATCTCCTTCCTTAATACACACTCTGTAGTATGCTTCTCGTAGGTCCAGCTTGGTGAACTCCATCCACTTCAGTTCTCCTCCCTTTCGCTCTCAAGTGTGTCAAACTGAATTCACCTGCATGACCCAATCCACAATCTAACCAAATTCAGGCCTGACAATGGGATTGTGGAAGGTATGTTCAAAGCTAATTGTGGTAAAATACTCATAACATGTTCTGGATTTACTCTTATTATTTTTAACGTAGCTCTACTTACATAGGAATTCAGAAAATACACGTTGGATATATAGACTGAGCACTGAACAAGCAAGATAGGATTTTCTGCTTCTGATTAATGTGTTTATTAAGAGATCCACAGCAGATCATGAAGCAGAAGCCTAACAGTATAACGTTCTAGTGAACATCACAGAGCTTGAGTTTCAAAAAGGACAATATTTGATCTTTTCAAATTTAGGAATTTAGATTTTTGGGAATATTCTACAAATGGGGAAGCTAGAATTAATAACAGCATGTATGTATATTCCAATATATCCATGCTTTTATTCCCTCAAGGTTGAGTTCCTGTGTTTATGGCACCAGCTACAAACCAAAAAACCATGAGTTCTAGTCCTGCCTGAGGCACAAAGCTAGCTCAGAGACTTTGGACCAATCATTCTCTCTCTCAGTGCTAGGAAGAAGGCGATGGCAAACCACTTTTAAAAAATGTCTTGCCAAGACAGCTGCAGGGACTAGGCCAGGTGGTCACCAGGAGTGAAGACTGACTTAAAGGCATAACTTTTTCCCCCAACTTAGGTCTACCAGGGAACTTCAGCTGGTTTGAAATGTGGCAGCCTAGGAATTTCTCAGAGTACATACGTTGCAAAGTGTATTTCATTATTACTTCCAATTATATCATAAACCATGATAAACACATCTCTGTCACACATTTTAAAACGTTGAAGGTTGATATATATAAAAAAACAATGTATTAATAAAACATATATTTTTTAAAAAAGAAAAACGTTGAAGGCAACACGTGCAAATTCTAAGTGTGGGTTTTGACCTGTAAGCTTGGATCTATGTTATGTACCAGATTTCTTCTCCAAACAAAATGTGCATGCTCTGTGCAATCAACCTGGAAAATAATGTTTCAAACCACCACCCCAATGTTTGAGAAGGGGGGGGCTCCCCAAAAAAGTCTCTTTTCTTCCCCTCTGAAATATTTTACTCCTGAGGTTTGGAGGTCTGTAAAATATCTAGATTTTTAAACCTGGGCAGTGGGGATATGAGGTGCCTATCCTCTGGTCACTTTTAATTATGCATGTTGTTTTTAAATGGATTGTTTTTATGATTTGCTAATGATATGTAGGCATTTTTAATGTAAGCTGCCTGAAATTTGTGGAGCTGAGCAAGAAATAAATGATATAAATAAATATTTTTTAAAAAAAAACAAGAGATGTTCCCGCCGTCTTGTTAATTTATTTTTAAATTGATCTCAAATTTTAAAAGTGACCTTTAAAAAGAAAACACCCTGGGAAGCTGATTTTTAAAATGTAATGTAGTTGGATTGTCTCCCCTTGCTTCAGTTATTTTGTAGTCTAGAATCAGCAGTGTTAGATTGAGACTGGCTGTGCTGTGACATGAAATGGTCCAGCAAATGATCAGATAACCTTTTCCAGTAATGGGAACTTGCTTAGGTTAATAGAGGATGCCTGATTTCTGTTGGTTCTCAGTTTACATATAATCTCCCTCTCTTTGAGGCTGTAGGCTGCAGAAAAAGGAACAGGTTTGAGCCAGTCTGACATTAAATATGCTCTAGGTGTGGTGAGCTATAACTGCTTTTTAGAAGAACTCCTATTATTGGGTGTATTAAAAATAAATAAGACAATGCAATCCTTGTGTTTGAACATCTGTTGGCAGTAATTAACTGCAACTCTTCAAACTACTTAGATTCCTCCCTCCCCCCAGTCTTTTCTGTGGGAGTTTGTGTAGTTATCACCATTTTATTCAATATGCCTTTTAATGTGTTTCAGCACACAGAGAAGACCAGAACAATCAGGCTCCTCCTTTGGACAGAGAACACCTTCCCCGTCCCTGACAAAAGCTGCTCCAGGCAGTGAAACCCCAAGAGAGAAACGGAGCCAGGGGCAGGCTCCCCAACACACCGATGGACCCAGGAGGACTCTCCAAGTGGGTGGACGC
Source organism: Oxyrhabdium leporinum (assembly GCA_032468155.1). Classification (NCBI taxonomy): domain Eukaryota; kingdom Metazoa; phylum Chordata; class Lepidosauria; order Squamata; family Cyclocoridae; genus Oxyrhabdium; species Oxyrhabdium leporinum. The sequence goes on from JANHFL010007920.1 coordinate 7,799, forward strand.
TCACCATCTGTTTCCCCGGAGCGAGGCAGCACGCCTACCTCACCTTATTCGGTCCCACAAATTGCCCCCCTTCCCAGTAGCACGCTCTGCCCTATATGCAAGACAACAGATCTCACCTCCTCTCCTAACCAGCCAAACTTCAATACCTGCACACAGTGTCACAACAAGGTCTGCAACCAATGTGGATTCAACCCCAACCCTCATCTGACCGAGGTAATGGTTCCTTATGTGTCTACGGATAGCAGTAACACTGTAAACAAGCTTTTTCGGTGTTTTAGCTCTGGTAAATTGCTTGCCTAGTTTATTAAGGATCTTGTATGCAGTGTCAGAGTATGTTAAGGCCGCAGGTAACAAGATAGAACGCTTTCTATCTATTTTATTAAAAAATGTACTAAACACACACACACACACACATCACAAATGCACACAATGTATCTATCTAAAGGTGAGAATAAGAAGACAGAGAAAAAGAGGTGTTTTATCTGCTGGCCGAGTAGATTAAGGAGAATAGGAAATTCCTAAGGATTGTTTGTAGGAGGTGAATCTAGTGTCTTTCCAATACAAAGTTCCCATCTGTTATACTGTATATACATCATAGAATCTGTGCTGATTCTCACAATAAGTGTTTATTCTTATACTTTGTTCAGACTTCATATGTTTTATTCTTAGTGGATGTTTTCAATGACCTTTCTCAAGAAATCAAAGCAACAATTGTCCTGATTTATTAGTACCACCAGTACAATCATGACAGCTGTTTTGTGTAGCTTGTTTTTGTTAACGGCTCTAGCTGATTTGCATTCTTCAGTATTTTTAAGTATCTTTTCCTTTTGTCCTTTTGGTTAGATAATATGTATCAAAACATGAAATAAAAGGACACATATAATGAACAGAAATAAACAGAACAACAAATAAAGATATTCTATATGTAATACAGGTAGTCTTACGACCACAACTGAGCCTAAAAAAAGACAGTCGTTAAGTGAGTTTTGCCCCATTTGACAACTTTACTTGCCACAGCCACAGTTGTTAAGTGAATCATTGCAGTTATTAAGTTAATAACTCAGTTGCTAAGTGATTCTGACTTCCTCCACTGACTTTGCTTGCCAGAAGGTCACAAAAGGTGATCTCATGACTGTAGGACACTGCAACTGTCATAAATACGTGCCTGTTGCCAAGCGGCCAAATTTTAATCATGTGACTGTGGGGGAGGCACCAACAGTCCTAAGTGTGAAAAACGGCTATAAGTCACCATTTTCAGTGCTGTTGTAACTTTGAACGGTCACTAAATGAATGGTCCATGATTATATTATCTTCATCACATTTCTTTGATATAGTTTATAATTGGTCGGATGATGAGAAATAAAACCTTAAAACCAGCAGTGTAGTTTCTGAAATTATGTAACCTCCCCAGCATGGTTTGTTGTTGCTGAAATCAGAATGAAATTAAGATCTGAGTACAATAAGATATAATTTATGATAACACGGCTGAATAAAAATAGACGTTACGGTTCATTGTGTAGTTGCATGGCTGTTGATCCGAGTGATGAATAAGATCTCAAATTTCATAACGAGGTTAGAAAGATATTTTCAGTGGGCTAATGCAAATGACCTTTTACCAGAGAATAAATCATTATGTTATTTGTTGATGATGTGCAGATATTTTTTATAGGTAGCTCTTTTGCTCCAAGAACACCACCACACTTTCCTAGTGTTCAGTGTGCAATCTATGGCACTTTAAAACACTAAGATTTTTTTTTAAAAAAAATCTCTTAAAATATTTATGTGCCTCCTGTTCAGAGGCACATTGATATCTATTAACTTATTAATATCTTCAATGAAAAAAAAAGCATTGCTTTCTGTTGGATGTCAATTTGCAAAGGGGTTAAACTCCCATAGCAACTACCTATTCTAAATGAAAAATAAATGTAGGTTCTATAATCATAATCAAATTAGGTAATATGTGAAAATGCTTGATTACCTTTAATACTTCTGTTGTTAGGAGAAGCAATTGGGAGTGGAACTTGTAGAATAAAGGAATGGGCAGTAGCACACTTGGGCCTTCCTTCATCATAGCCCCAGGAAATATCACTGCTCCAATTTAATGCCAATATCTTTTTCTCATGATAAAGAGCATGTTTTATCAGAAATGTGGCATTCAGCTAAGGATTAAAATCTTCCTTTGTGAAAGATATGTAGGAAAGCCTACACATCCAACTATTAAGTGGCTCTGGATCTCCCAAGAAGGATGAGAATGGATGCAGTGGGATGAACATGGATGTCATTTGAAAGATACTGACTGGAGCAATATATTATGCCACCATGTTGTATTCTTCACTATGAACACATAGTGTATTTATGTATCAGGGATCTAGTAACAAAATATTTTGGCTAGGGGAATTATAATTCAACGTAACAGAAGCATCCCAGACTGGGAAGGGCTGCCTTAGTTCTATAAAATTGTAGATAATAGTAGGTCAATTGAGCCACCCTGAAACAATGAAACATGTTGGAATACATCATCTTTCATTTGGCGGTCTTTAATTTGTAATTAAAATGGGATGAATTATTTTATGTAACATTTACTTTATGCCCTTGTTCAGATCAAAATTATTTATATGCAAATAAAGATGCAACCCCCTAACCACAATTACAATTCAACTTCCATTTATTTCAATGCTGTAATATCTATAGCAGCTCTGCTTGAATGATGCCCTGTTGCGTTAAATGCATATTTGCTTTAATGTTTGAGGAAATATATTTTCCAATGAATTCCATTTAGAGAATGAAAACAGAATTTCTTGAATATTATTGAAGAGCTTTAAAAGGTTGAGAATAAAAAGTTCTAAGTTCAAATTGTCATCAATATATGTCGACTGAATTACAGAAAACCATAACAGTTGCTTAATATCTACTTTCTATCTTCAATCTTTATGAAGATATAAATAGTGATATAAATAATACAAAATAAATAATAATACGATGACTCATTATCATGTCATTATAAAGGGTAGTAATCAAGCACCCTGTGAATTTGTTTACTTTTAATATATCTTATTTGTAATTTTTTTGTAAAATGGCCACACAGATGGGAGCCATGAGAAACAAATATGAAACATGCCAGAAACAGTTTCCCTAAATAAGAACATTATTACCTAGGAGAATAAGGAACCTAAATTTTTGTAAGACAATCTTTTATGACATATTCTGAATTGGGAATTGGATTCTACTTCCTCAGCTGATTGACTACAAAATTCTTTCCAAACTTGATTCATTACACTTTTAAATGGCTTATGTCCAAAATATAAGCTGGCAAACATTTATTCATTTAAGAATGTAATGTAGGTTTATTTAAAGAGTTCCACCAATGTCAGTTTTAAGTGCTCTTTTAGCCAAATATTGCTTAGATGCATGAGAATCATGATGTTTGAGAACATCATGCAAGACTTTGAGTATTCTTGACTACCTGCAGTGCTGGTAATATTTATTCATAATGTAATGTACATATAGAGAGTTTGGTCTAATAGCTAAGGCACCGGGCTAGAAATCAGGACAGTGTGAGTTCTACTCCTTCCTTTAAATATGAAAATTGGCTGGATTTCTTTGGGCCAGTCACTCTCAGCCCAACCTACCTCACAGAATTGTTGTTGGGGGGAAATGAGAAGAGGAAAAAAATACTGTGCATGTTCACTGCCTTAAATTATTTATTAAAAAAAATAAATTCAGGGAGAAAATCTATATAAATACATTTAAATAAGTAAAATTCAGAGCAGCTTCAAAGTCCTTATTCCATTGAAATTAATTTATGTTGCATGAAAGAAAATATTTATTTGTTCAGTTGCTCTGTGTTTGAATAGTAATGAATTAGATTACCACTCATTCTGAACCTATTTAGAATATACTTTTGAAAGTTTTATGGCATCGTTTTTTTAACCATGCCATCTTTATTCTTTCTGATTTAAGAAATAAACTGATGACTCTCTTTGCTTAAAGAGAATAATTACCATTATCCTGCTTAGTGAGTGACAGCTCAACCTGAGATATAATCACAGGACAGAACAAAACTGAAAGACCCTTGGTTCAGTATATAATACCAAATTTGAAAGAGAACATTACTTCATTTATTTAAACATTGTATATAATAAAACAAAATACAATGAAAGATACATGGAAGAAAACTAAAGAAGCAAAAGTATAATGAAAATAGAGTGATTAAAATAGTGAAAGTACAGGTCCCATATGAGAAACTATTTGAACACAGAAAGTAAGTAAAGGACAAGGAGTCCTTAGCAAAGTGTATGAGATTAAAAATAAAACTGATGAACTGTAATGACGGAATGCCTGAAGGAAAGTTTGAGGAAATGTGCATAGAAACAGAAGAGTGGAATAGAAACGAATATTGTAAATGTTAAGTGTCGAAGAAGAATGATGAAAAAGAAATCATATGTCAAATATTGAAAAATGATAAGGTTTCAAGTGTACATGGTGTAATCCAACTGGATTACTGTACTATGCTCTGCATGGGGCTGCCCTTGAAGAGTGTCTGGAAGCTTCAACTGGTGTAAAATGCAGCCGTGTGAGCAATTCTGTGTGCTTCTAGAACAGCATATACTGGTATTATGCTTCTGCTCTGTGAGCTGCATCTGTTGCCGCTCTGCTCCCAGGTCCAATTCAAGGTGCTGGCCCTTCATCGCTCATCCAAATCAGATCTGGCAAGAGAGGCATGCTGTGGGTCTCATCTCTCAGGGAAGTACACTTAGCAGACCTTTCCTTTCACGGCAACCCACCTTATGGAATATTTCCCCATCACCCGAAGTAAGCTCCTTATTTTCCAGAAGTCTCTCAAGACCCTTTGTCATCAGACCTGGGCCTGGGGATCTCAGGGGACTGGTGAAATCTTGAGATGGTTCCATTGCTGATTGAATCACTTGTTAAAAAAAGAATTGAATAATATGACTATGTTTGACTTTTAAGCTTTTTATTTTATACTTTTTGCTGAATGCTGCCCAGAGTTAGTTCTTGTGAGAATATGAACTTGATAAATAAAGGGAGAAATATACAAATATGAATATACTGTACATTGGCTATCTGACCTATTTAATTTATATAAGAATAGTGTGTCTGACTATGAACATTGGAAGAATGCCATGATTGTTCCCTATACAAAGGAGAAAATAGCAAGAATGCAAAAACTACAGGGAGATTAGAGTATTAAGTATGCTGAGAAGGAGTTTTGCAGAATTCTTATGGGAAACCCATATGAGGTAGCGCAGACCAGATTTTTAGCTCTTCAGCAGGTTATTGAGAAATTTATGACAGTGAGAAAAGATAAAACTTAGTGTACATTTATTTAGAACAGGGGTGTCAAATTCAAGGTCTGTAGGCAGAATCCGGCCCGCACGGTGCCTAGATCTGGCCTGTGGGACCACCCTGGAAATAATGAAGGACCGGCCCGCAGTGCCTCTGCCAGCAAAAATGGAGCTCGGGGGGGCCGTGCACAGCCCTCCTGGGCTCCGTTTTTGGTTGCGATGGCCTCCTGCAATCCTCTGCCAGGGAAAACGGAGCTCAGGAGGGCCACACACAGTCTTCCCAAGCTTTGTTTTTGCTGGCAGAGGGCTGTAGAAGGATTCCCCCAGCCCTGCCTGTGCCACCACAGGTGCCCCCAACACGGGTGACGTCAAGCTGGCCATGCCCACCTGGCCCCTGAAGTCAAACACTGATGCAGCCCTCAATGAAATCGAGTTTGACACCCCTGATTTAGAGAAATCATGATACAGGGATAAACTTGAATTTTTGCATAAATATGGAGTTGAACGTGAACACAAGAAGAGTAGTTTATGACAGAAATAAAGCATGCATGAGAATAAATAAACTGCTTAACAAATGGTTCACTACTGAGAAGGAGTAATATGAACATGTGTGATATACTTTAGGCTGTTTAATGTATTTATACATTAATGTATAAGAAATGCTCTGGGTGATGTTAACAGTCAGTGGGTTAGGGATATGAACTAACTTTTTTTTTTATAATGATAATGCCACACTGTTAGCTGAGGATATGAATGATTTACAGTGCAACTGCAGCTATAGAATTGTGTTAGTGTATCGGAGATAAAGATAGTTGTGCTTAAATTCAAAAGACTAGTAGAAGTGGATGAATGTATGTTCCTCGGTAGAATATTGAATAACTATAGGAAATGAATGGGGGAAAATTATGATGTGGTAGTGCTGGTAATATGTAATCTGGTGTGAGGAATGAATGTTTGTCAAAAAAACTAAAATGGCTATGTGTAAGAATGCTTCCTTTCTTATATGAAGAGAGAGTTTGGTGTGCTAGGGAAAGAGAAATATGTTGAAAGCATTGGAAATGTGGTAGCACTAACTGTATAAGCTTGGGAATTCCTTTGCCCACACTGATTTGTGGATGTATATGGAGGGTATACAAAAATAAGTCAGCCATATGTAAAAATATGTTGACATAATTTAGTCAGAGACAATAAGGATTAAACTGAAAGCAAATGTATGAAGAAAAGGATGGTTGAGAGGGCAGAGTAGACCATGAAAGTTTTAGTTGGATGAGAATTTTCAAGAACAAAAGCCAATCCATGAACATGGTAGAAACAAGGATAGTTTGCAAGGCAAAAAGAAATGGAGGGCTAAACTAAATGTAAGTTACATTTTATTATCTCATACCTTTTATTCCTAAGAATAAGAATTTCTTATTTCTTTTCTGCTCATTATATAGGGTTGGTTTTCCCTTTGAAGGTGTGTTTGTGTGTGTGTGTGTGAGAGAGAGAGAGAGCGAGAGAGA